>ML685885.1:6563467-6717804 GCA_007922175.1 Pelusios castaneus | reverse complement strand
AAAGCGTCTGACGAAGTGGGATTTTCTCCCACGAAAGCTCATGCGATTAATAAATCTGTTAGTCTTTAAAAGTGCCACAGGACTCTGTTGTCTTTCTACAATAGTTTCTACAATAGACTAACACGGCTACCCCTTTGGAATTTGACTACATAGTGGGGTTAGAGTTAGGGTTAGATATAAGTCTCTAGATATGGATCTATTTCCACAAAGCATCATAGGTAATTGGGGAAGTAAACTGCAAGTTGTTTGGGGCAGGGACTACTTTGTTAATGGGAGTAGAGCGCTTAGTACAATATGCCACGATCTCTGAGTTTAGCTTGTTTACCCTGTCAAATTGATCTTTTTTTCTAGTTCATTCTGTTTTTTTGTTGTTTTTTTTTAAATAATCTAGCATTCCAAACAGTAATGCAGGAGAAAGTATTTTACTTTACCAAGCTTGGCAATGGAATAAGGGACTTTCAAAAATAAAGACATATAGGACTGAGAGTCACCTTGAGAAGACATCACGTCCAACCCATTGCACTGTGGCAGGACCACGGTAAACCTAGATCACCCTTGACAGGTGGTGGTCCAAAGTATATTGGAAAGCTTCCAGTGGTGGGAGTCTATTCCAGAGCTGAACTATCCTTACAGTTTGAAAGCTTTTCCTAATACCTAACCTACATCTCCCTTGCTGCAGCTTTTCTTGTTCTACCTTCAGTGGACATGGAAAACAATTTATCACAGTCTCCTTTATAACAGCCCTTAACAAATAAGACCGTTATCAAGCCCCTCCTCTGTCTCCTTTTCTCAAGGCTAAGTGTATCCAGTTTTTTTACCCTGGTCATTCCTAAAATGTGGCACCCAGAATTGGACATAGTACTCTAGCTGAGGTCTCACCAGTGCCAACTAAACCAGGATAATTACCGTAGCTGTCATACACAAAACACTCCTCTTAATACATCCCAGAATGATATTAGCCTTTTTCACAATTCCGTCACACTGGAGACTCATTCAATGTGTGATCCATACCATTTCCTGATCCTTTTCAGCAGTGCTACCGCCTAGCCAGTGATTTCCCATTCTGTAGTTGGGCATTTGCTTTCTCCTTCTAAAATGAAGTACTTTGCACTTGTCTTCAGTGAGTTTCATCTTATTGATTTCCACCCAATTCACCAATTTGTCAAAGTCATTATGAATTTGAATACTATCCTCCAAAGTGCTTGTAACTCGCCTTAGCTTGGAGCCATCTGCAAATTTTATAAACAAATTTATTCCATTATCCACCTCACAAAGAAAATATTGAATACTATAAGATCATTGACAGATCCCTCTGGAACCCTATTAGATATGCCCTCTCAACATGACAGCAAACCAATGATAACAACTCTTTTGAATATGATTTTTGGACTATTTATGTTCCCAGGTATCGAAGTTAACCTGACAGGTCTGTAATTCTCTAGGTTTTCTTTGTTCCCCTTTTTAAAGAAGGATACTATGTTTGCCCTTCTCCAATCTTGTGTGACCTCACGTGTCCTTCAGGAGTTCTCAAAAATGATTGCTAATGGTTCCAAAATTGTTTCAGCTAGTTCCTTAAATACTTTAGGCTAGTCTTCACTGATGGCGGCAAATTTGCGCCAACAGTTTGAACATCCTGATCGACTGATTGGGTCTGTGTCTGGGTCTGGGTCTTTCATTCCTTGTCCCTTGCTGTTACTATAAATTGTGTTGAGCATCTGGTCACCCTTAAGCTTTTTAGTGAAGATGAAAGCAAAATAGGCATTAAACATCTCAGCCTTTTGATATAATCCATTCTTAGTTCTCTTTTCTTGCTAAGTAGAAAAGTTACACTTTTCTTTATCTTTCTCTTATGCCTAATATATTTAAACAACCTCTTCTTATTTCCTTTTATCTCCATTGCAATGTATAACTCATTTTGTGCTTCAGTCTTTCTGATTTTGTCCCCACATGCTTGTGCTCTTCGTTCGTACTTCTTCTGAGCAATTTGACCTTGTTTGCACTTTTTGTAGGATTCCTTATTGATTTTCAGGTCATTAAAAAGCTCCTAATGGAACCATACTGGCTTCTACTAATCTTCCTATCTTTCCTTTGCATCGGGAGAGTTTGTAATTGCATCTTCAAATTTTCTTCTTCAGAAACTGCCAACAGTTATGAACTCCTTTTTCCTTTACATTTTCTTCCCATGCGACCTTATTTACCAATTTGCGGAATTTGTTAGTTGCTTTTTTTGAAGTCCATTGTCCTTATTCTGCTTCTATCACTTCTTCCTTTCCGTAGAATCATGAACTTTTTCATTTCATGATGTCTTTCACCCAAATAGACTTCTACCTTCAGATTTGCGAGCAATTCCTCCTTGTTGGCAATTAAAAAATAAAACTAGCTAACTATATTGATCACACCATTGTTGCTGTGCTGTGGACATTTGAATGAATGCATGAAAATAACATTTATTCCATCTTTATATTAAAACATCCTCACTAATCATAGTTTTCTTAGAGTGTAAGTAAAGTTTAAATTAACGTGGGCCAAAATCAGCAAAATCAGAATAGCTGGAGAAGTATAACATTAAAAAAGAGTTAACTATCCTAGCTCAGCTCATAACAAGGTAGAATCCACATCAGAAAACTACTATATGTTTGACACATTTGACAGCAGGTGCTGCAAAGAAAGGCTTAAGATTAATTGAGCATGGAAAATGAACAAGCATCTCAATGTACTGTCCTCTCGTTAAAGGTTGATATGCTCTGGTGAAGCCAAAGACAGAATTTGCCTTGTGGAAATGTCACTAACTTACACTACAAGGGAAGTGTGGCTTAAAAAAATAAAACAAAACAAAAAGCCCAGCAATAATAAGGAAGTAAAGGCTGCTAGCTGAAGAAGAGACTGACAGCTCTACCCTTTCCACAACACACAATGATTTTGCTTCAGTGAATGACTTGCCAGCTCTCTAAAGCTACCATGCCATGGGAGGAATAGCATTCGTCTGAATGTGCTTAAACGTTGGTTTCATTCTGATCTGCTAAAAATTAAGACAAAGAATTAAACCAATTGGAATCATTAGGAGTGCTACAGACATTATTTTTTATTAATCTGGCCTTTGCCTTATGGCCCCCAAACTGTACACATATTTTAGCTTTATTTCATGGGAGGAGAGGTACCCATGGATTTATGAAACTTCTGTTAACATGATATATGTAGGACTCAGACATTTTCACTGTTGTAGTCATGGGGGTAGGGTTTCTTCTTTAAAAGTCGAGTGTATTATTCTAGTAGAGTGTAATTTGTGTTGAGTTATCCCAGGCATATATCCATTTAGCTCTGGCTAGTAATTTTTTGACAAAATATTTTTGTCAGAAAATGTGCATTCATAAGCACTGGAACTGTGTGGAAGAAAGGATTGGTTTTGATGAATTGCCTGAGTGGAAAATTAAATAAACAAAAAACATTTTAAGAATGTCAAAATCTCCAATGTTGATATTTTTAAAATAAAAGTTTTGGATTTTGATTCAAAACAAATTTTCATTTTGAAATTTTAGATAAACAATTCTAAAAAAAAAAGAGATATTTCTAAAATGTCAATATCAAAATAAAGTGTTTAAAAATTATGGAAATGAAACATTTAAAGTGACCTGATCCATTTTGTTCTGGGGGAGATGCAGGGGATAGGAGAGTATCAATTTGCAATTTTTTTAAAGATTTCAATTTGTTATCCCCCTTTGGGATGGCAAAAGTTCTTGAAATCTCAAACTCGCATTGGATGAGAAAACCATTTCCTTCCCATCTCTATTCCCATTGCACTAACCCCATTACTATTTTTACTATTCATGTTTTTAATTAGATTTAAAATAATTGGAAGATGCTTGTCCAATGCTATAGGTACCCTAATACCACATTAACTATAGAGGGAAATCCCAGTAGCGTTAAAGTATTCAAATAAGCAGAACCTCAGACAGACAGAAACCTACAGTGATTCTTTTCAATCCTTTCTTCGTTATGGGAAGCAGAAAAAAAAGAAAGGGAAAACCGTTAACTAATTGAACGATAACGAGTAACGTTTCCATTTTAACAATTTCTCTTATGTTCTTTCCCTGTGATTGTAGAAGGTATTTTACAGGATGGGGAAAAAAGTCCCTTGCTCGACAATACTTCAGGTGATATTGAGAAGAGGCATTAAATGCCTGTGTTGGTAAAATGAAAATAGTCACTGTAGAAGGTCTTGAGCTGTTTTTGAAGTAAAGGATAAAACAGGAGAGATGCACACACATGGGGAAATGAAGACAGAACATGTAGTGTTGGCCTTTGAGTTCTTCTTGTTTGAAGTCTAGCTGCTGGGTAGATAGAAACACCAAACTGACCAAGACTTACTCACCTATAAGCCACTTTACAATTTAACAGACCTGAACTTTTAGGAGGCAGTCTAAAGTCAAAATGTATAGCTTGCCTTTTTTGTACAACAGTTTGCATGTGAGACATTTGAGTGGGTCAGCTTAGGCAGACAGTTTATCAGAGGGAAGCCAAAAAGAGAGTGAGAGGGGAAAAATGGAATAAAATGGAGAATGATAGAAGGCATCTTTATGTTGGTAGAATGGTAAAAGGTCACATCCCAGATGCTGTTTAGGATTTATCCAGGTCCTACACAAGGGGTGATATTCCTTCTCCTTGCCCAGTCTGGCTGTGTATGTGATTGCAGAGAGCTATCCTTTGCTAACCACTCTGCTATGGGCAGGCAGAACCAGCTGAATTCTTATGCTACTCTGCCAGGGTTCACATAGCAGGGCAGGTAATCACTTTCATTCTTCCCCTGCCATTCAGCAGTTGCCAGCGATGGAGCTGCTGAGCAATTGCAGCAGGGACCAGACAGTAGCTGATCAACACTACAGTTCACATCAAGAATCCATCCCAATAAGGCATCTGCTGATAATGCCTTGTGGCAGGACTGATTCAAGTGCTTCAGTTTAAAAAGCAGCGGGCAGTGGCATAAAATCATAGCAGATTAGCATTGAAGAAGACCTCAGGAGGTAATCTAGTGCAATCCCCTGGTCAAAGCATAGGGGGCGTTGTTTAAGTTAATAATCAAATACAAATAATCTTTTCAATTGTCACCCTCGGGAGTCTATAATCATTGTAGAGCATCAAAGGCCTCCGGCTGGACTTGACACAGAAAAGACAAGTTTCCTACCTTGAAGTGACTAAATCCTACCTGAGAGAAAGATCACAGAGAGACTAGGTGAGTGGGTAATATCATCAATTGCAATAGGGTCAGTGGCATTGGGTATAGGGGGCACAAGTGCATATTTCAAGTGGGGTGACACCACTCCCCCATTACCATCTCTCCCCCCCCCCGATTTTTCACAATTGCTCTCTGGCACCCTATTTTCAAGGGCCCGTTTAAGGTGAAGTGGCCCATTAACCCCCTCCAGTCATAATGAAGAAAGGAAAGTGGGAAGGAGGCAGCATCTGGGAAGATAGACAATGGGTTATAGATTATTGTGAGAGAGAGAGAGAGAGAGAGAGAGAGAGAGAGGGAGAGCGTCTCAGGCTGCTGTATTTGCTTAATAAATCTAAATGTTATCAATTTAAAAAGTCAGAGCTCACAAGAATGAGCAAGTGTTCTGTGGGCTCCAGTTCTGTTAAGCAACAGGTATCTGAGGCAGGAAGCTGTCACCTGGTAGAGCTATATCACAGGACTTTACAGTATCCTTTTTAAAGGCAAAAGGGAAAACAAATAAAGAACATTTCTTTCCTCCTCACCCTCCCACTCTCCTCATTTCACCATCCCAGTGTTCAACTTCGTCATTTCTTTTAATCTATTTGGGGAAAAACACTTCTGGGCCAGGCATCTTGATAGCAGGGATCATTAGTTTGAAGCAAGGCGAACAGAAGATGGGGAATTTGTATTTCAGTCGCAAAGCAGATCAAAGGAAAATTTCCGAGGGCAAGAAGCTGGTGTTGAGTTTGTCCTGAAGAAAGGAAAATCATTAAAGAGGATTATCTATAATGGCGGCTCTCAACCTTTCTTTCAGCTTGTGTATCCCCAGGCTGTACTTCTGTGTGACTGATTGAGAATACCATGCACCTACAAAAAGGCATGCATTCCTCTCACATGTTTCTATACACATTCTATACAGAGGCTGGGGTTTTGTTTCATTTTAATTTTTATACTCACACATAGCCTAGTTTAAAATAATAATAATAATAATAATAATAATAATAATAATAATAAATAAAAGTATCCCTGAGTCCCATCTCTTTCTTTTTCAGTCTACCAGGTGATAAAATTCACTGACTTGAGCCAAGAATGTCTTTGGTTTGGATGATCACAATATATACTCCATGTCAGTTCCTTGGTGGGTGTAATTAGAACTCTTTGGAAATTCTCAAAAGATCAACATTTTAGGAAGATCTTTCACAAAAAAAGTGTTGACCATATGGCTGGTGATGAGCTGTAGTGATTAGAGGCACATTGATTGATGATGAGACAGCTCAGGGATTTTATTAGCTTCAGGAGCAACTAGATCAGTCTTAGTCTGCTCAAGCATCTAGAAACATCTAGACCACATTTAGCATATTTATCAGAAATTTATAGCTCTTAGCAGTAGCTTTTTGTTATAGGAATTCTTTGTTTCCCTGTTTCCATAGCTCCTAGTACAATAAGGTCCTGGTCCATTACTAGGGTTCCTAGCCATTTCCACCACACAAAGAAGAAGAAGAAGAAGAAGAAGAAGAAGAAGAAGAAGAAATCCATCAATTAGCAGAATATTTTAATTAGCAGAAATAGTAGGTCATCCAAACAATGGATCAAGTCATTCTGTATATGATAAAGGAACTCCAAAGTCTTGTTGTGTGCCCTAGGCAAGTTATTTTAATCTCTCTGTATCTCAGTTTCCTCATATTTAAGTGGAAATAATAATACATTCCTCAAGTTTTGGTATGAATCAATATTTGATAATATTTGTAAAGTGGGTTCGGTTTCTTTGCTAAAAGACAAAAAGTGGTATTAAAGACACATTTTGTTATGTTATTATGATATATGTGAAACAGATGGGAATTTTTACTCCAGAAATCATCTTCTTGGAGTTCTATACAAGTACAATTTGTTATGATGTATGTTGCTAAAGAAAGTTGGTACCATTGTCAGGTCGTTATGGCTGCTCAGTGCTTGGAGCTCCGATGTTCTCAGAACTAGTAGATAACATAGCCTACTGATTGAGCAGACCTTGATGTTACTCATAAAGAAAGACCACAGGCATGGTTTGGTGACAAGGCACTTGGCCAGGTTTATTGCCTTCCACGTATAGTCCTAGAGATCCAAAGGTGCTCTTGGTTCACTATCACATGAGTGTCCCATGGAATGAAGCAGCTCAGTCGTCAGAGGGAATTTCTGCTGTCTCCTTGAACATATAAAGAGTTAAGGCTAGCTACTGCAATGTTTATAGAATCAGACAAATGACTTACATACTACCTTATGTGTTTCATGACATCTGTTTGTTGCCGTCCCTTATACCTTACTCCAGATGTCTCAGGCAAAGCTTCTTTATTCATCACTTCTGTCAAACCCTCCTATCTTGTGTCAGGTCAGGATGTATCGATGCAGTGGTTAAAGGATAATTTGATGGACCTTGGAATGTGACCCAGAATCTTCCTAATTTCTGGGCCCCCTTCCTGAAGGAATCCATAGGAATAAAATTTATGAAATTTGTGGGGCCCAGGAATGGAGTTACCTGGTGTTCCCATTTACTTTAACCACTGTATCTATGTCATTCTTTTGTAGTGTGTTCACACACGTATCCATCATTTGTTGATTCTCAGTAGTACCTGTGTTTCAGCAACACCAGCGCTGCCTTTACCAAGGTCATGTATCTGACAGTGAACTTTTAAGCACCTCCTTTAATATGTGGCCTGACTGTACTAACTATGATTCAGGCGGTGGCTTTTGCACCAGTCCCAGTTCTCCCAATTCTCTCTCTCTCTCCTCCCAGAATCATTGACTCTAAGGTCAAAAGGGACCAATATGATCACATAGGCTACCTTCCTCCACAATGTATGCCACAGAACTGCACCCACCCATTCCTGAAAGAAACCTCTAACTGTAACTGAGTTAGTGTAGTCCTCAAATGATGATTTAATGACTTTAAGATACAGAGAATCCACTAGCAAGTGAGCCATAACCCACACTACAGAGGCAGCCAATCTATTCTAGAGGAAAATTCCTCCCCCACCACAAATATGGTGATTAGTTAAACCCTGAGCATGTGGCTAAGACTCACCAGACAGACATTCAAGAAAAAATTCTCTTTAATAGCTCAGAACATACCCCTCCAAACTTCCCATCACAGGCTGTTGGTATATCTATATCTAGTAGTCAAAGATCAGTCAAGTCCCAAACTAGGTTGTCCCATCATACCATCCCCTCCATAAAACCCCACCTATATAGCTGAATTAATTATGAAATTGAAATCCCGAGAAAAATTAGATAACCTAGCACAGAAGACACATTTAACATTTCTGGTCAGGAAAAGAAGTGACACGAATATATAAGGTTCTCTTGCAAAAAAAAAAAAAAAAGAAAAGAAAAGAATATCTGACTATATTAAATAGATGCCATTTTTTTTTCATATGCTCAAAGCATAAGAGACAGAATGGTCTTGTAGAGAAGACACTGGCCTAGGCATGAGAAAAGCTGTTCCACCAATGACCTGCTGTGTGTGTTTGTCAATTCACTTCTGTCCTGTGCTTCCCCTTATGCTCTTTGTCTGTTTACACTGTAAGCTTTTTGGGATAAAATACTATCTCTTACTCTGTGCTTGTAAAGTGGGGCCCCAATTCTTAATCAATATTCTTATGGCTACTTATTATAATGAAGCAAAGCTAGATTTTATAGAGATAGATATATAAACCCCATTTTTAAAGGTTTTTAAATGCTGAATTTTATAAATACACCTACAGACGCAAATACATTAGCGTGTTATTAGAGGTCACACGTCTACTACTGGGAGGTCATTCTTTAGCTCTGTGTTTGAAATATTCTGTTATAGAAGTCCCTTTTGCAGCTGGGTGATGCTGGGATTGAAAAAAGCAGAATGAAATAAGGTTCCCAGCATAGCCTGCTTTGGAGAGACTCCAGCTCATTGGAATTCCACAATATGCTTTTGCATTTCCCCTGCAACAGAAGACAGCTGTGCGTAGCTGTGTGGATTCAGCAGATGCTGAACATCACTTGCCAAACACTGGTGACTAGTTTAATTTCCCCTTTGCACTTATTTGAGAGAGTGGAAGCAAAGTGAACAAATCGGCTTCATCCCTCTCTGAGCATACCATTCCACCAGAAAAGATGGATTGAAACAAGAGAAGAAACTTTCAAATTCTTCTGACACAGCCTGAATGTAAAAAGAAAAAGGGGAGGAGGAAGAATTTTAAAACTTAACTGTGGGATTGCAGTCCTACCTGTAACTTTCATGAGGCAGCTGTGCATGTCTTTTAAAGGATGGGGTCCTCAACAGCAAAGTTGCAGTTTGAGTGGTTTGCACGTTTTGTAAAACTCTAAAACATGTCTATAGCTTCAATAAGCAGTAGTGATCTGACCTCCTATTCCCATCCAATTTACCTCTTGCATCCATCCAGTTCCCACCTATTAATGGGGACACTTCAGCCAAAGAAAGGGACAGAACACACCATTAAGGTAAAATAGCAATTTTTACTTGGTCTGGTTTCTTTATTTGTGACCCCACCTGTGAGTTAGATACCTTGGAGCCTATTTTTCCCTGGGGCATGGAGCTGTGGATTAAAGGCAGTTGCATCATTCTCTGTAAAGGTTAATTATTGGGATACATTCAGAGGAAATTAGAAGATTGCTCTTTCATTTGCATGATTTTTTAAAGTATTTGTTGGCATTTTATTATGATATGGTACATTGCTTCCTAAAAGAAGCTACAGTGTCTCCATGTTAGGCAGCCAGCTTTGTTATTTTTATTTCCTCTTCTAAGGAGGTAATACTTTGAAGTGCTGAGCACCAAATATGAGGGTTTCAATTTACCGGTACCTTGGACACTCAGAACTCCTCTGCATTTCACTGGAGCAGCCGTACATTTCTGTAATTTAAATATCACAATTTCTCTCTGGAGTTGAAGGCCAAATCAGCAAGAACTAGAGAGAGAAACCAAAGTGAAAAACTTTTTTCTATGTTTGTGGGGTATTATTAATTATTATTACAGAACTGTTAAATCACATTGTGCATTACAAATGGAGTTAAGATATATGCTTTCAAAAAGATCTTGCACTAGATAAAGGCAACACAAAGAGGTGTATGTTAAATAGAACTACTCAAAAATTTTCCACTGTTATTCTTTTTGAAGGCAAATAATATTTTCCACCAGGCAAATATTTTTGCAGTGTATTCTTTCTTTCTTTCTTTCTTTCTTTCTTTCTTTCTTTCTTTCTTTCTTTCTTTCTTATTGAAACTCAAAAAAACTGAAATATTTCATCTGAACATTAAAGTTTCGAGAGGATTTGGATTCTTTTGCTTGATCTTTTGTTGCTTTTTTCTTTTGGGTGGGTTTGGGGGGTGTTTTTTGGGCAGATTTTGGCTTCTTTTTCTTTTTTTCTTTCTTTTTTCTTTTTTTTTTCATTTGCCGAAAACCAAATACTTTTTTTGGTTTTGGGACTTGGGAATATTTTTTCACCTAATTTCCATTAAAATTTTCCAGGTGGGGGAGGAAGGAATCCTAATTTCTAAACAGTCCTAATTTTAAGAGTGGATTTGAAGGGAGTGAGAGGGAGGAATATACCAAAAGCAGAAAATGCTGACAGAGTAAAAAGGAGAGGCTATGACAAGCACGGGAAATAGAGTGACCAGATGTTCTGATCTTATAGGGTCAGTCCTGATATATGGGGCTTTGTCTTAAATAGGTTTCTATTACCTTCCACCAACTGTCTAGATTTTTCACATTTTTATTTGGAAAATTATATTGAGAGAAATGAGAACAGACATGAAGGTAAGGTCCTAGTAGGTAAAGATGAGATGTGAAAAGAGAGAGGAAGCAAGACAAGTATCAGCTGCTTGTATATTTGCCTGTGTATCTAATGGTATTCACAGTGATGTTTTATTCCTCTGATTTGTCATTGTAAGTATCAATAAGACAAATTATAAGCAACAGATCCCTTTTTGCCAGGAAGCCACGGTCCTGAGGAGAAGGGAGCCATGCAGGACTCCCCAGCCAAGGTTCCAGTGGGGATGGAATCCCCTCCTGGGGCTCCAGCAGCAAGGGATTACCCCACCACCCTGGCTGGGGGTCCAGCAGCGAGGGAATTCCTGCCACACCAGCCAGGGCTCCAGCGGGGGAGTCCCTCCCCACTGGAGCCCCAGCTGGGGCAGCAGGGATTCCCTCACCACTGGAGTCCCAGCCAGGGCAGTGAGAGAATCCTTCTCCACTGGACTCCCAGCCAAGGAGGTGGGGGATTCCCTTCCCACTGGAGCCCTGGCTGGGGAGCCCCGCATGTCTCCCTTCTCCCTAGGAAGCTGCATGGGGCTCCCTTGTCCCGTGGGGAACCCTGGCTCCCTTCTGCCAGGGAGACGGGGCTCCCCTTGTTCCCTTAAGCATCTAATGTAGACTCTCTAAGTCAAATTTACAAGGTCGACTTTAACTCGACCTAAGTATCTTGTGGTAGACGCACTAAGTTGACTTAACAACGCCAACTTAAAGTCAACTTTGTTAAGTCAACTTAACAAAGTCGACTTAATTTAACAAATGTAGACATAGCCTATGATTCTATGGTTCTAGCTCAATAGGGCCTTGACCCTAAACTGGGGGGTCTGGGCACTTTTGCAGTACAAATATTCAATATTGTATCTCCATTTTTTGTCATATGTTCCCTGTTCTATTACCACAGTTGATTGTTCTTCTGCCATGTGGAAACAGATGTTTGAGGCCTTGCAGGTCAGCTTCCTGACAGAGGAGAAATCAGTGACACAGAGCCTGGGTATATTCTGTGTGTAACTTGTTTTACTGACACCTGTACATTGATCCAGCATGAGAGAACCAAATGACATACATGGCAATCCTTTCCTCTGGAAATTTCAGACTATCTCCATTGTCCAATTCCCAAGGTGCAATTCTACCGCAAGAATTGACTCTACTAACAGCCCAAGGGAGAGAACAAATTGCCTTACTACTCACACTCTGTCTCCTAAATCTGCCTCTAAACCCAAACCTCGTCTTACCCAAATACCTCATATCTTCCTAAGAGTCTAAACTTGCTTGCATGTTAAGAAAAAGAATTTATAAGACTCTATATAACCATGCCAATAGTGATGGCTCCATGACAATCGAAATGATTACATGATTGAAATAAGTGGAGCTCCCCATTTCTCTCATTGGCAAATGTGGCTCTCAAGGTTAAGTATAATTGGTTCATATATATGGGTATTGAAACCAGAACTCTAGTGTCCATCCAGAGAAAATGCAAACGCACAAGCTGTTATAGGTTCAGAACAGAGTGCCTTCTGTGATGATATTAATATTGGTTTCTAGTTTGTAAGAATAAATGGAGGGATGGGGAATTCTTGCTCTCATTTTCTATTAATTCTTCAGTGATCCAGGAAACTTTTTGATGCCCAAGACTGATGTAAGCTAATTCCCTCATAAGCTTGCATAAATATTGTATGAAAGAAATTACAGGGGAAAATATGTACTGAAAATTTAAACCCTTAGCACATTTTATCATAATCTGCCCAGCTGTAACAATTTTTATGTCATTTCACCCTAGTGAGTGATTTCAAAAGGTAATGGATAGATAATTATATGGCACGATGCTAGAAAAGGGTGAATCTTTTTTCAAACCGACTAAGCTTTTTTCAGTATACTAATTGGTACTTCGTGCTGTTTCCTCTAAGAGGGCTCTTATAAAGTAATAGTAATCATTAATAATATATTTTACTACTGTAGGACCTTTGACATCCAAAGGATGTCAAAGTATTCCACAAACATTAGTGGCTTTGGCTTTTCAACACCTCTGCAAGGAAGAACAGTATTTTCATCTGCATTTTACAGCTGGGGAAACTGAAATCACAGCAAGGCGAAATGACGTCTGTAAGGTCATAGAGGGAGTCTGGAATAGATCCTAGATAGCCAAGGCCAGGGCCAGCCTCAACCACATAGGCAAACTAGGCAGTCGCCTATGGTGCCAGGCTTTCAGGGGTGCCAAATTAGACCAAATTGATTTTTTTCCACTATTTAAAATATATATATTACTATGTTATCTCTTATAAACTAAAGTATCGCCCTCTGACAGCGATGCCAAAGTCATAGTTCATCTAGGGTGCCAAAAACCCTTGGGCTGACCCTGTCCAAGACTACTTTTATCCAAGGCCATCCTTCCAAGTAAGTAAATATCTGGTAATTTCCTCCCTCACCATGCCCCAACCTTAGTGTTTGCCCAGGGTATTTCCAGGTCTAAACATAGCTTTTGTTAAATCCTGTGCTCAACAGAACAATTGAAGTCCTTTCTCCACCACTTCCTTCATTTCCTAATATCCACTACAATGATCACTTAACTATGTTTGCACTTGTTTTGTTCCCTTTCATAGACTAATTCCTGACAGCAAAAATATTTGCATCTTTCTCCAAAATATTCAGGGAAAATAGCTTTTTTTCAAATTAACTCTCTGTGCCCCCTTTATCGTTTATTATTTGTATCACATCAGAGCCAGGGAGCTTCAGTCAAGGATCAGCAGTCTATTGTGACAGGCACTGTACAAATAGAGAATGAAAAGATAGTTCCCACCCCAAAAAGCTGCATGAGAAACTTGGAAATAGCAACACTATCCTAGGGCTTAAATTATAGCAAGGAAGATTTAGGTCAGACATTAGGAAAAAAAATCCGAACTGTCAGGTTGATTAACCACTGGAATAAGTTGCCTAGGGAAGTTGTGGTATCTCCATCATTGGAAGTTTTTACAAGCAGGTTAGACAAACAGCACTCAGTGAAGATTTAAGATGGTTTTTGGTGCTGCCATGAGTTCAGAGGACTGGATTCAATAACCTCTCATGGTCCCTTCCAGTTCTATGATTCTGGGGGTTTTGATCAATCACAATTAGGTGGTAGTGCTTGAATTTTGGATTTAAAATTCTGAAGAACAAGACAAATGGTAAACAAATTTATGGGGGGAAAAGGTTAATCAATGCGTAAAAATGAAAAGCATTACAATGTTTTCATAAACAGAAATATGGGCAATATTCACATATACAAAAAAGACTTTCTAGGAATTATTTGCTCAGCTCTTAATAACTATATTTTGCTCTTTAAAATTCTTCTTTTCCACAACCTCTTAGTTATTTTGTGAAGGCCACAGGTTTAACATATATTTCCATGAAACTGCGTAACATCATTAACGGAGGAGGAGTGAACATGCACTTGTTCTGCCACTCAAAGTCATATTTACAGGTTTGCCATTCATATATGTTCATATTCACAAACTGCACTGTTTCAAAAATAGGTTACAGACCATGAGATCAATAGGAGGAAAAAGAAAGAATGGTGTCCTGAAATGTTCATTAATATTAAGCCCACACTGGAGTATGGGGGGGAATGCCAAATTCCAATGGATATATCAAGGCTGATCTTGAGTTTCACATCATCTGATATTTTATGTCCAATAAGCTGTCAAGTTGTTTATTTTGCTTTTTATTGATACACACCAGTTTTTCATGTGGTTTAAGAAGGAAGGGCCAAAGTTCTTTGGAACTGTAACTTTACTCCATCATTAATAATGCATTAATCTAGCAAAATATTCTTTCTGCTCTGACCCTTGAGGTTATGCAGTTAAATTGATATATCTGAAACATACAGTAAGTGTTCAAGAAATAAATCTTTCTCTGATCCTCCCTTTCCCCTTTTCTTTAAGGAAGCTCTTTTGACTATGACATTGGTTCTTAAATTTCAACTCACACAGAGAAATTCTTCATTAAAATTGCTGTGTGGCGCTCAACTCTGATTTCTCCGCCTGTGTGAGTTTGAAATGCAGTCTGAACATGGAGTGTGCCTAATGCTCTGTTCACCATTGTGGTACTGCAGTTTTACACCAGTGTAACTCTGATGTTGGTTAATGAATTAGGCCTGGACGATTTTCTTTTTCTTTTATCTCCTACTCTTGGCCTGAATGCACATCCTGAGCAAGAGCGAGATACTGCAGGACTGGAGGGAAGATAACTTTGTTCCAGGTTTGTAGTGCCTGTTCTCCACCATGGATTAAATTGTGCTGTTTGGCAACCTGCCTGCTATGGAAGCTACATCTCTTTTGCAGATTCCTTAGAGGAGCAGAAAAAGAGAGAGCTTGTCTTTACTGACAGTGGTGAATTCACTGCCATCAAATCCATCTCCCTGATCGATTGATCAGTTCTTTGAAGACCCAATCAGCTGATCAGAAAGATGATGCTGGAAGACCACTCATGCAGAAAGAGTAGCCCTGTGTCAAAGAGAAGGGCTTTCCCTCTGGCTCAGGCTACTGAAGACAGAATGATAAGTAGAAGGTAGGTAATTGGAGAGAAATACACAAGGTATTTTAAGCATTTTGTGTACCTCCCTTCTATTGCAGCTGAAATCGCATGGCAGCCTAGACCAGCCCGGAGGGGTAGACTCTTTATTCCTTTCACAGATATGTAAATGGTCTTTCTCTGCCTGTCTCTTAGCCTTGTTCTCAGTCTTTAGTAACACTGCTGGAAACATGCAATTTCCATTCTTCAGGAAATTTTGACATTTTGTAATGTGTTTAAGTTCCCAACCAGAATGAAAAACCAAACCAAAAACAAACAAACAAAAACACCCCTAGTTTAATTATATAAATAAAATAAAAATTATTTTAAGAGACGTTTTGGGTCATTGAATTGTTTTGTTTCAATACATGTAAATAAGAAATGTGGTTCGAAATATTTCATTCTGATTTTGATGTTTAAAAATCATAATTTTACACTGTAATATGAATTTCAAAACAAACAGAAGTGTTTCAACTTTGTCAATCATTATTTGTTTTTCCAATTTTCTTTTAAAATGGAATGTTGAAATGGGCTAGTTTTGTGGAAAGTTTGGATTTTGACAAAATGGCATTTTTCTGACAGAGAAGCATTCTGTTGGAAATTTTTCAGTGAGCTTTACTACAGGCCATAGACCTGCAGTCTCCTGTGGGGTGGAACTGTCTTCTTCTGAGAGGACTTTTCTTTCCATTGACTCATTGGATAAATAGCAGCCTGAGTGGATTAAGTAACAAGATGGGGTACTAGTTATTTTAATGTGTCTGCATAAATCAGCCCTCCCAACCTTTTCCTAATTTCTGATGGACTTTTCTGATTTCCCTGCAGTGTCAACATCTTTATGCTATTCTTTTGTGTTACCAAGAAATGCCCAGATATCCTGGTGATGGACATGAGAAAAACAGGCAGCCAGATAAGATTGCAGTGCACAATATATCATTAATCAAATATCAGGGCCACATTCCAGTCTGCTACCTCATATAAATCCAGAAAAACCTGCATTAGTATTAACATAGATTCTAGCATATATCATACATCAAATTAACTGAGGTTTGAAACTGGCCCATTAAGTGACACATTTCTTACACATAGCATTTGTGTGGGAAGACTGTGTGTGATTAGCCCCTGCTTTAATGCCACTATACGTTAACTATTTTAAGATATGTGAATTAAACTCTCACTGCAGAACACTTATCCTCTAATTAAAAGTGTGAGAAATCCCCATTCTAAATTTCAAGGGTCGTTAAAGACAACATATTTCATAGAATGCTTATGATCACAAATCAATATTTTAAACCAGTTAGTAATTACAGTACAGAATAACATCTCACATAGCCCAATACCATGGTTCCATTAATTCCAGTGGCTTATAAATTGGAAATGTATTAATAAAGAGACAAAATAATAATTCGGGATAATTTATCCATTATTTATGATGGGTTGAGCACCACGTAATCGCAGCCAACACATTGTGATACTTGGTCCCTGCTATTGACTCCCCATGTACAGAAATGTAGCCCACATGTATGCATTACAGCATTCAATAATGTCAATAAGAGAATAAACAGTGGGGAGGATGCATAGTTTTTGTTATGGGGCGTCTATGCATCTGCAGACTTGTGGGCGCCAGGCAATGGGACTCTGCTAGATGGGCCAGAACCACCCAGAATGTGGGTGTGGCAGGGTTTAGACATCATTATTAGCTGTTTGAAGCCACTTGAGTGATTTTTTTCTTGGGAAAATGTCTTGACAGGATATACCCAGTCACTCTCTGAGAGGGGGACCAATGGAAACCCAATGGGAGGTGGATGAGTTTATAAATAGGACAAGTGGGAGCATATTGAAGAGCATAATGATGGAGCAGTGCAAGGCAGATGGGTCTGCTGTAAGGACTGCGTTCAAGGGACTGTGCCAATTCTGTTGGATTAGAGTGTAGGCTCCCTCACCCCACTGGAGAAGAAGAAGAGGAGGAGGAGAATTTGCTGCAGGCCTTACAAACTATAGTCTGGTGTTGCAAAGAATAAAGAGGCGTTTGAAGTGGATGATGGGACTAGCAGTTGTTACCCACCTTTAAGGAGCTTGTGTGCTCTACAGAAGGTTTGAACATCATTCCACAGAGATTAATGCAGGTAAACCCTTCTAGAGAAGAGTCCTAGGGGTACACATGAATGTGTGCGAGTATAATTATATTTTGCATCTGAACCTGTGAGAGTAACATGTACTAAAACTTGCGGGGGTGGGGTGGGGGGGAGAACAACTAAATTGTTGTCTGTCGGCAATATTCAGAATTGCTTCCATGGTTGTAGGTAGTGTTACGTGTGAATATATCCATCTAGCTAGAGAGAGAAGGCAATTTAATCAAAGTTTTCCTTGAGAGATTTTGTCCACTCTCTTTCTATCAGTGCTTTAACTATGTGTGCTATATATCTCAGCTCTCTTTGGCTATGTCTACACTAGAAAAGTTAAGTCGACTTTGTTAAGTCGACTTTAATAAAGTTGACTTTAAGTCGACTTAAAGTCGACCTTATTAAAGTTGACTTAAAGTGGACTAAGTTGACTTAGCTTTAAGTCAACTTAGTCCACTTTGTTAAGTCGACCAAACCATCCTTAAGTCGACTTAATGAAGTCAATTTAAGGGTTACTCCACGCCCACACCGTCCTTAAGTCAACTTAAGGAGTAGACTTAAGGGTTAAGTCGATTTGAGGAGTGGTAGTAACAAAGTCAACTTAAGCTTTCCTTAAGTTGACTTAAGGAATTTCTTAAGTCGACTTAATGAAAGCCTAGAGTGGATGTGGCTTAATTTAAATCGACATAAGCCTCCTTAAGTTGACTTAAATTGCCAATGTAGACATAGCCTTTTTCATCTTATTTTTCTTTACATTATATTCAACTTTCCACTCTCTATTTCTCGTTCCACTGTCTCCTTTTGCCATAAATTGAAATTTTTAGCCCTCAATATTTGACTTGTTTGTAAATTAGGCAAAATGACTTTTCTTATCCCTAAACCAGACGTCATCATTTGTTTTTAGCAAGACAGGTGAATTTTATTGCTATTTTCCTTACTTACCTGTAGTTGTCTAATTGCTGTTGCATCCAGCATCTGCTATACCATAAAATGCAATTCTAAACCAAAGCAAATGTTTGGCCTTTTTGAAAAAAGCTCCCGGTGCACCTTACACAATGGTATGCCAGATGTGCTCTATTTTTTTTTACCCTAGCTGCTAGCGAAGTGTCCATATGACTTTTGGGGTCACAAAGATATATCACCATTGCTGTGCTGTTGAGTTGTTTCATCAGCCCACTTCACTTTCTAAGTGGTTTCATAGGTTCATGGATTTTAAGCCAGAAGGGACAATTCGGTAATCAAATCTGATCTCCTGTATATCACAAGTCATAGATTATCACTGAGTTACCCTTGTATTGAACCTAATAACTTATGTTCGGTTAAAGCACAGTTGCCAGAAAAGCATTTTCAAGAATCCTTAAAAGATGGAGAATCTGCCACTTCTCTAGGTAGTTTGTTCCAAGGGTTAGTCATCCTCGCTTGTTAAGATATCTGCCTTTTCTCTAATTTTATATTCTCTGGCTTTTCTTTACCAACTGTGTAGCAGAAAAATGCTGCAAAAGAACAAATTTCCTGTGTAATTATTTCCCTGTGGCTGCCTTTCTGAATCTCCAAGCTTTGTGAGCAGTTACAAAATTCAGAGCCAGATCCAAAAGTTGTGACAACTTTGTTCCTAAATACAGAATTCTCCTTTGTAATGTTTCTATCATGCTAAAAATTTACAGCTACTGTTATGTGACATGGAATGTAAGTTACCCAGGTATTGACAGGCTAATGGTTTTGCTAGGGCTCAAAAGGAGCTATGCAGTCTTTTGTAATACCTGATGCCTTCATTTTTATTTCATGATTAAAGCAGTGAAGGACAACTGCAAAAGCTTCATGTTCATGTGTCACTGTGGACAGTTTCCCTTACCCTACCATCACGTCCTTTGACGATTTAGTAGCTGCCTGCTTCAGTGAATTTAACGGTATAATCTATCTTGCAGGTGCAATGTCCATGGAAATCTCAGGGGTGACATAAATGGTGATTTCACTTTCACTTCTGATATTAATTTGTCCGATACCTGGGTTCAGCCAAGCTGTATTTATCACATGCCCCTGAAAGATGGGGAAGGTGGCCCTAAACCACTTTCCCCCCACCCCAAATTCTGTAGTCACCTGGGAACCAAAACAGCCCTCAACATAATTTAGAGCAGCCTAAGCGTTGCTGTAAATTAGGCCACAGCAACATTTCATAGGACAACTCTTCAAAACATCTGACAAAGTGGAATTTTCTCCCACAAAAACTCATGCGATAAATAAATGTGTTAGTCTTTAAAAAGTACCACAGGATTCCTTGTTTGTTCCTAGGTTGAGATTGGCTGGAGTGCATCATTATGCAGTCTTCCTCACATCCCCAGCCCAAACACCCAAAGGAACATGTCAAGGAAATCCATGGCTGCCCCTTTCAGGAAGATCTCCCTTGCCTTTGTGCTATCACAGATATAAGAAGAGATATGGAGGAAAGGGCTAGGCTGTGAAAGGACTTAAAGGGAAGGAGCTGTATATGATCTACAAATAATTAACGGGAGGTACAAGTTACAGAGGTGGTGATGTTGGGATATAGATCTTGTTGCAGATTTGGATTTGTCAGCCTTGAACTCTCATGAGATTTTGGTCTGACACTCCATAAATCTCCTGATCAGTTGTTATCATTACTATTTTATTTGTACTGTGGTAACACATAAGAACCCCAGTCATGGGTCAGGGATCCACTGTACTAGGGGTTTTACAAACCAGAAAAAGAAGAGATGTCCATCATCAGTTGCTCCTATTGGTGAGATGGCTATTTCTGAGAGATACCACCTACCTGTGAGCCTGAAATTAGGCCCCTTCTTATTCTGATCTATAATTAGAAGGGTGGCATTTAATAAAAAATCACCCCACTCCTATATTTTGCACCTAGTACAATCACAAGCAGTGTTTAATAAATTATATGCTAGAATCCTAATGGATTCACAGCTCCACTTGGTCCCATTCCCAATATTTTTAAACAAACTAACACCTCACTATTTCCGTCACTTCAGGAGCCAGGATGTTCCTCATGTGCTTGGCAATTCTGTTTTTATATTCCGCAGCCACAACCTGACATAATTTTGTAGAGTTGAGCATTTTGTGCTGGATTTTTATGAACAACACAAGATCAAAGGTTTTATTATCTTCCTCTGTAGAATAAAGAGTTATCAAAGTCTTCCTGCATCACGTTAATTGCTACGATTGCAGCTATGCAGCTTTGTTGCCGCCATGTCAGGCCCAGGATATAAGAGAGACGAGGTGGGTGAAGTAATATCATTTTTATTGAATCAGCTTCTGTTGGTGAAAAAGACAATCTTTCTTTTTAGCTTGAAAGCTTGTTTCTCTCACCCATCTCATCTCTAATATGATTGCAACTGACATAGGAAGAGGGGAGGGTGCTTTCATTTATTTTGGTGAAGAATCATGCAGAGGCAATTAGCCCCTGCCAAACAGTGTGACTGTGTAAAATTAGAGCCCAGAAAGAAAAGAGAGAAAGGGACAGAATCTACAGCTATTAAATATCGGTAGGGACAGGATGAGAGAAAGAAAAGAGAGAATGGGACAGAATCTATAGCTATTACACATGTGTAGGGACAGGGAGAGAGAAAGAAAAAAGAATGGGACAGAATCTACAGCTATAAAATATAGGTAGGGACAGGAAGAGTGGCCGCTGGTGAGTGACAGATGAGGTTATGTGGCTGGACAATAATTTGAAGGATTGAATTATTCATGACCAATTCAAAGGAAAGGGTCTTAACTGCCGATATCATCTGGTTGTGGTATTTCGCTAGCGGTACGAAATGCTATTCCTGATGCTTTTATTTTTATTCAGTTTTTAGTATATTTATATAAAATCATGTATACAGAAAGTAGTAAAAAAACAAACAAAAAACTATTCACAACAATTTTTTCAGTGAAAAGTGTGTGCGTGTGTTACTCTTCCAGACCCAGATGCTGTTCCAAACTGTATTTCTTTTGCAATAATTAAAACCAAACAATCATGTTACTACGCTCTCTCAGTTATATACGCTTATTGACTTCTTTACTTTACCGTTAAAGGTGTTTGTCTTCAGTTGCTGCCCAGGCTCTCCCCAGTTTTAACATTTGCTCCTTTTAATAATTTATTTTATGACTCACCACGTGCAGAACCTGCAGTCTTACATGACACATTGACTTTAGCAAGAGTTTGGCTTGGGTAAACAATGCATATGGACCACAGAACTCAACCCATCTGTTATTACTGTATATTTGGGCTGCCTAGGAAATATATGCATTCCAGCCTAAATTCTACACTCCTACAAATTAGCACCGCTTCATTCAATTCCATGGAGCTCTGTCATTTTACACCACAGAAAAATATGGTCCTTTATTGCAAACTGCTGGAAATATTTCTGACTGGTCTGACTAGTATTTCTTCCAGTGGTGGTTGGCTTGGCCAGTGTTACAGATGGCTGGCTATAACAAGAGCTTGGATGAAATATAGGAGAAAACATTGCAAAGGCTGGCTCGTGATTGGTATGTGCAGAGCTCAGAGCTCCCACATTCTGTTAGAAAGTCATGCAATAGTGTAGCGAGTGCTGTTTGAAACAGAAAGGATATCGACAAGAAGGAGAGGATATTGATTCATAATTGTAAATTATATTGAGACCACCCTCCACAGAATGCTTGAATTGTTCACAACCATGTCCTGGATCCTGAAATGACAACTTCATCCCATTCCACTCCACTGAGCCCCTTTAAGTCAATGATTTTCCATGCAAGCTTGCTGAAACAAGAATAAATGTTTTAGGTGTGCCAACTGTATTTAAAGGAATAACATTTTTACCAGTTCCAGCAATTCTAAAGAGACATGATGTTGCAGGCTGAGCCAGTAGCAATATGAACACAGGGTCAGGAGTCTTCTGCTGGAACACTTTTTTGAGACCAAATGCAGTTTAATGTAGAATTGACTCATAATAAAGCATTTCAGGTCACGTTCAACGAACCACTACCAAACACTCCGATCTGGGGAACGGTGAAATGTTTTATTTAGGTAAAAAATTGAAACATTTTCACATTTCCAAATGTTGAGGAATTTGTGTCGCAGAAAAAGAAAAAGAAATTTCATCTTTTTGTCCCAATTTGAGAAGAAAACAAATGTTGAAATGACAGCAATATACATGGGATGGAAATTCCATATTCCATTTATCTCTGCATATTGTCTCTAAAGCCAAATTGATTTTTAAGTGTACACACTGTAATGGCACCTAACTTGTTCATATGTTTTCTTCTGTGCATTGCAAAATGTTTTCCAAAAGGTTCATTTCACCCCCACCTTTCTTTCCTAACAGATGGGGACCCTGTATTGTTAAGAGGTAAAGTAACATGACCAAGGTTACTCAGGAGATCATTGGTAGAGCTAGTATTATTGCCCCAGGGATACATCTACTGAACTAACTCTACAAACTTTCTGCATTAGGAATATATCATCCATGGCTGAAATGCAGGCACACTTCTATGGTAAAATGTAGCTTTGATCTAACATTACGCAGATGGTTAGGGCAGAAGATGGAGAATACTGTGTCAAACACAGGGTGACCTTGGACAGGAAGTATGAATTAGCTAAACTAAAATTGGGCAAGGAGACTGGTGACAGCATAACATGATTAGAGATGGGGGGGAAAAAAAACATCATGAGATCCTGAATTACATCAGCATAACAGAATTCCTTCTGAGCCCAATGCGTATTGTTAGACGCTAATGAACCCTGGACAGAAATTCACCCACATGCCTATAGTTCTTAGTGTATTTTTGTTCAAATTCAGGGTGCTTGGTGCATGTACAGCATGGCACAGATCCCTAGCTCTAGGAGTGTACTCACACAAAATCTTAGAACTATGTCCTTCCTGGATCTAAAATTATACATGAATGTGTGTCTACTTGGCCACAGCTCAAATCTCATATTTGTCATTTACTTTCCCCACTGTTTTTTGATATAGTAGTTTGTGCTGCTGAATGTTCTCGGCCCAGACTTTACAGAGTGTGTGTGTGTGGGGGGGACAGAATGGAGGGCATCATGTGTCCCCATTACAACATGCACTTCACCAGCTCTCATATGTTTATCCTCATGAGACCTGAGTGAGGTCAAGCTGTGCTGTTATGTCCCCATTGTACAGATCATGAATTGAGTCCCAGAGACACTAAGTGACTTGCCCATGTCACACATGAAGTCTGTGGCAGAACACGGACTATGAACTTGACTGTTCCAAATCCCAGCTAGAACCCTAATCACTGGACCATCCTTCTTTGCCTCCTCCTTATGGAATCCCGCTGCTTAAGAGGGCTATGTTGCAGTTGGCACTAAGCTATGTCAAGAGGAGCTAGAGGAAGCAGAGACATAGACCCATGTCTCTCTGCACCAACAGTAAGCACAGAGGGAACTCCGAGCACATCTCACTTTAAAGTTAGTGAAGCATCTGTGTTTTTCATTAGGCAGCATGCCTCTCTGGTGTTGCCTGCTCTCACAATATTGGATATTATTCTTCAAGTCTCAGCTTCTGGAGTCAGGTGATGATGAGTGAATTTCATCTTTCATTAAAGAAAGAGTTGAGAAGAAAGGCTTGAAAATGCTTCCCAAGTATTCTCCTGATTTTAAAACCCTCTCTTTTTTTTCTTCCTTCTTGGGGAGCCTGGCTCCTGACTTTGGACCTCTCGTGCCATACTGCCTCTCCTTCCCTGGGAGCACTTGTAGAATGATGAGTCTCATGCAGCCAGTGTAGGGCTGTGCATAAAGCCACAGGTTCTAACTCATGCCATGAATTTTTGCAGCCTCTATGCCTGCTTTTTGGGGGCTTAATTTATGGTGGAGATTTTCTCTTTCTGTTGATTCTTTGGTCATTATCAAGTCTGCGCTGAGTCTAAGTAGGCTTATATAAGGAATATTTCATGTAGTTTTTCTTTGGGGAGATGAAGAAGAGTGCTTTAATTGTGAAACTCTAGGTTCATAGCCCTAAATATTACAATAGTGCCACAGGGATAAAATCTAATCTGCCTAACAGTAAAGGATAACATGGAGGAAGTTTGGGGAGTAATAATTTCCACTGAATAGAGAAGAATAATAATGGGAAAAATGGAGAGAGAACATAGCATTTAGTTAAAGGGTTTTTCCCCCTCCATTTTTATTTCCTTCTTAAATAGCACATCAGCTGTCAGTGCTCCGTGCTCAGAAACCTTAAACTGCACGAGGTTCTCCTTCCTCAAGTAGATTAATTAGTTAGTGAGTGATGGATTACATGACAGAGAAGTAGCAAAGGAGATGATAAAAGAGTAAAATCGGTGAAACCCATGTTGGATGATGAGTGCAGAAATAGGCTAGTTGTTTCAAGCTTATATCCAGGGCAGGCAAAAGGAGGAATTTACCCTCTCACGGCAGTCCATTTGCTTTTTACATCTGGATTGTGATGGGTCACATGCTGTCGAGCATCTACAATACTGTATGCTATTGATATTATGGGGAGCTGGCTTTCAGAGTATCTAGATGTCTCTGATTTTCTTTACCCTTTTTATTTGGGGCACCAGCCTATAAACAATGTGGAGGCAGCCCTTTCATCCTGGTGGATCAGCTCCTGGACCAATGGAGATTTTCATCTGCTGAAAATCTGGCCTCAAGTATTCAAGCTCATGTTTGATTTATCAACTGCCTTTGTCACTGAGAAGCCTGTGGTCCTTGGTGGAAATACACAGAGAGTATCCTCAGTGGCTTTGTTCCTTTGGATACAGATATAATGCAATAAAAAACCTGCTGCAGCTGCCTGAGGTTGGCTGACTTGGACTTCTGGCAGTCAACCTGGGGGGTGGGAGTTGCTATAAAATTGCAGTATAGGTATTTGGGCTTACACTGCAGCTCAGCACCTGAAGCCCCATGCACAGGATGAGACCCCTGAGCCCAATCTCCAACCTGTGCCTGATTGTATACACTGAAATTTTTGTTCCCATATCCAAATCCCTGTGACCCTTAGTCAGCTCACCCTGGCTCTGAGACTCAATGCCAGAGGTGTATTATGTAGACATACCCTTTCTTTCTGAATGAATCCATGGGGTAATGCTGGGCATATGACTCTCTTCTCCATAAGATGTTCATGCTCATCTTCCATTTGTCTTATGGGTACTGCAGGATTCTATGCTGTCAGTCCCCTTAATTAATGTTAGGTATTCTGAATTTATATTTTTAATGGATAAATGCCTGGTAATAAAACACACACACACCACACACACCACAAAATAAATCAGTGTATGTCCATTTAGCACCAGCAAGACCCCAGAAATAGCTACCGACTTTATGTTGATTTAAGCATTTTCCCAGCACAGTTTGTTTATCTAGGCAATGTTCCTCTTCCCTGACATATCTACAGTGGGCAGTATTGTGGACTATGTCTGTATGATTTCTAGAGCACACTGAGCTGTTGAAGATCAGTTGCTCATGTATACTCTCCTAGTGCACTAATGATTCCCTAATGCATTTTGATGTAGTGGCTTTTGAAAAAAAGAAATCCTACATGTATATGCAAAAAGAAAGCCTTGAACCCTCCTGTTTTTTAGTACATATACAAAGAACTCAAAACTAGATAAAAAGAAACCCCCAAAATGAAAGGAATAAACAGTGAAAAACAGAAGCCCTATGAATGTGCACAGGAGGTCAATGGGAGAATTAGGCCCTGGCCCAATTACCTATGGAATCAACTGCAATTCAGTGGGGCAGGAGCAGGTCCTTAGAGGGGAGATATGGTCTCACATGGTTTCACAGAGCTTGGTGCCATCAGCGTAGTGAGTATCCCCATATCATCCAGCTTAGAGAGTGCCACTGAGTGTCCATCTCATTGTTTGAGCAAAGCTGGGCATGGATGAGATTCCACAGAGAAAAGACTGAGATAATTACGGCAGGCTAGGGGAGACCCCCAAAGACTCGGATTGGTGTGGACCCTGATGAGGCTGAGAAGACTGTGTGATATGGACTTCTGCATACCAGCAACAAAAGTTCACAACCTAGGGATCTGTCTGGAGTCTCATCTGCTTTTAGCAGGGGGTTGGACTAGGTGACCTCATGAGGTCCCTTCCAGCCCAAAGATTCTATGATTCTGTGCTTCTATATGAGACTCAAATCGCAACAGGATCGAGGCAGTTTGGGCAAGGAGGGAATTTGCATCCTTTTCTTCAACAGTAGACCTCGCTATTGTGAGTCAAGCCTCTGTCACCATCAAGAACAGACTTCTGCCTGTGAGCTACATCTTTAATCCGTGCAGAACCTAATGCAGAATGTGCCTATCTGTTTGCAAAGTGGAGCTTTGAGCCATGAACAGCTGTCACCGGTGTTCCAGGATCTTCACTGCCTGCTCCTTGGCTTCTAGACTGAGTTTAAAGTCTTAGCTTTGACCTATAAGTCCCCAGTGGTCAGCGATCATTCTTCCTGAGAACTGCTTTTCTGTCCTTTCAATGCCACCACAGATAAAGTTGTCAGAGGTGCTTAAGCGATGGCTTCCTTTTTTAGAAAAAAAGAGGCAAATAACATCTGGGCATTCTCCAAGCACAACCCTACTATTCAGTCATATCCTTGGTGTGGAATGTCCAATATTTCTTTGACTTTTCAGGACACACTCCAAATTTCATCTTTACACACAAGGTGTTGGAAAATGTTCAGTGTGCACCTTTTGCTGGGAATCTTATTGCTGGGGAGATTATGTTTTGTTACAATTCCTGTTGACTTACACCATACCTGACCCTCTTCTTGTTACTGACATACTTGTAGAACCCCTTCTTGTTATCCTTCAGATCCCTTGCTAGTGGCAATTCCAATTGTCTTTTGGCCTTTCTGATTTTATCCCTGCAGTCCCGAGCAATATCCCTATATGTCTCCCTAGTCATCTGTAAAAGCTCCCACTTCTTGTAAGCTTCCTTTTTTTGTTTCAGATCACCATAGGGTTTTCTTTTGTCTCTTTACTTTTCTTTTCACTGCAACCACTCTGAAGATTGCTCTCTTCTTTCCTAAGGTGCTTTATGGGGCTCATCACATGACTTCTCTTTCTGTAGCCAACCAAAAAGAAGTTCCCCTCAGCTTAGTGTTATGCAGGATTTAAGAAGGGGGAGAAAGACTCTGGACACCTTTTTTGTGTTATTTACCCTTTATGTGACCTTAATTGATAGGCTATGATAACACAATACATTTATAAGAGCATCAGCCACAATTTTACTATTACAATGACCAATCTGTTATTAAAAAGGGCAAAACAAATACAATAAGTACAAAGATTTATACCAAAAACAAGGGGATTAACCTTATTCTAATAAGTCTTTATACATTTTGCATAGGACAGCAGCACAAAGGATGTTGCCCCTAAGAGAAGCAACACAGAAAGCAGCGTAGAATACGTATTACAATACATTTGAACTTTCACATCCATTGTTGAAACCCACTTATACCTGCTAGACGCAGGGCTGACTTATGACTGGCCAGGTCCAAGTAGCCCAGGTGGCCAAAATGAAGGGGGTGAGGAAGCTTCTGGTGTGCACCAACCCCAGTTACGTTGATGAATGGCTTCCCCCTTCCCACTTCTCCAAGTCGGGCGATTTTATGGGAGAATTTATCGAAGGGGTCCAGGCCTTGCCAGCCCTCTTTCATCCTCCTTCATCCCATTGGCTATGTCTACACTTGTTAATTTAAGTCGACTTTAACTAAGTCAATTTAACTAAGTCAACTTTAAGTTGACTTACTTAAGTTGACTTAGCGTGTCTACACTTAAAAATAAAGTCGACTTAAAGGGGAACTTAAAAAGTCGACCTAGAGCGTCCACACTGGATGCCTAGGTCGACTTCTAAGGGCTCAGGGGGACCTAGGAGAGGTCCACAGGCGTAGGGGGCACCCCTTGCCCAATGCCAGGAGGCTCAGCCTTTGCCCCATTGTACCCGGCAGGGAGGACATTGGTGTAGCCCTGGGGTAGCCCTAAGTCGACTTAGGGCTACCCCACATCTACACTGGCTTAAGCTGACTCTAGGGAGTCAACTTAAGCCTTAGGTCTAGTTGAAAGGTGGTTTTATAAAGTTGACTTAATTTTCATTAAGTTGGCTTAAGCAAGCTGCTTAAGTCGACTTAAGGAAACTGTAGTGTAGACTCAGGGTAAATTAAGTCGACTTAAGCAAGCTTAAGTCGACTTAATTTACCAGTGTAGACGCAGCCATCAGAGCCACTCTCAACTGGTAACTTCTCCTTTTCTGAGTGGTACATGCTGGGTCTTGGCCAGTCAGCAAAGTTCACCCTTAACTTTGACCTGTCAGCAGGTTTTGACCCCTCTCTTAATCATTTTTGCTGTCCTCCGTACTTTGCACAATTTTTAGCTGTCAAAAGTGCCAAATAATCAAGATTATACACAAGCTGCTGCTTTCAGTATTTCTATATTGTGGGGATTTCTTCACTCTTAAGAGAACCGCCCCTCTTCCTCCCAAGGAAACATCTTGCCTTAGCAGTTTTGACCGCAAAGTTGTCAGCAAATAATTGTTGCGGTGTATAATTTTTCTAAGCTCGGGCTACTCTGGAAAGTCCCCAAAGGGGCCTGCCTACAAGACAGAATTGACCCACACCAAGTAAAATAGGCCTAAGTGACTGTCCTGCATAACATTAGTTAACAGGGGATTGATGTTACAGTGGGCTTGATATGAGACCAGACATTTTGACAAAGCCATCCTTTAACGGGGAATGGACATTTCAAAGTCACATGTCAGTGTGCTGGGGAAAAGACTTTGATCTTTAAAAGGCTGGAAATAAGGGCAGTGATTAAGCAGAACGATACATGTGGACGCCAGTATTTCTAGGTAAGTCACACATACACACATACCTTAAGATACTGAGGGGATAGATGATCCAGTGGATTGTTTTGTCAGTGTGGAAGCTTTTTGTCACCTGTTTGAATGGGGATCCTGATCAATAATAACCTAATGATAGGTCCAGCCACCAGTTATTTGCTAGACTGGATGGAATGAGTCAGTGTTCTCAGTCCAGGTTTTTCTGGCCAGATGCCAATATCAAAAACCAAATGTGCTAAACTAAACCTCCCAATATTACAAGCTGACCAGAAGATCCAAATATAGCAGAGTAATAGCCATTAATGCTATAAGTCAGCTCTTGATCTCCTTATTCATGATTATACTATCATACGGCATGATTGGTCCTGCAAAAGTCAATGGGATCGCTCATGGATCAAGACACTCATCAACGTCAGCGTGATTATCAGAATTTGCTCCTAGATTAATATCTCATCCCAAGAGGTACTTAAAGCGACTTGGCAGAATAACATGGGAGAAATTCCACTTCTGTTCTCTGTACTGCCTTGTTCTACAGAGAACTAAAGGATGTTATTTTCCCTTACCATGGAAGGGTATGGTGCCTTTCATGATCACAAAAATCCATCTTCATTTTGGCCACTGAGTGTGAAGATTTCACACGACTGTACCATGAGCCAATAGCAAAGGAGTCTTGAGATCCTGGAGAGGAAGAAGAGAAGAGTGTGAGAGTTCTGTTTATTAATAAGGTATTTTGCACTAGATTCTCCAATCCAATACAGAAATCCTTGGTTGGTCCAATACTGTAGGATGCATGACCAGGAAAACAGAGTTTGTCCATCTTTTTTCAGTACCCCACTTATTGACAGAGCTGTTAGCAGCCAGTGTAGTCTAAGTGAGGATGAGGGTGCCACAAATATGGGAAAAATCCACCTTTGTCCCAGATTGCCCTCCCCTCAGTTTATCACGAAGCATGCATAGTCCAAAGAATGTGGCCTATTATTTTACCATTCATCACTGAGCTTCCTGCTTTCTTTTTCCTGAGCTAAGACAAACCCTGAAATCCATAGAGTAAAAGTAAATATTTCTGTTCAACATTTTATTTGTAGTTCAGGAGACAGTGACAGATGAAGCCAAAGCAAAAAAAAAAAAAAAATTACATTTGATATTTGACGAGATAATCTGAATTTTTTAGATTTGAAAATAAGTGTTTTTGATTTTGGTTGCATTTTTTGCACACTAATAAAACACATTTGACAGTGAGAGCTAGATTCCTAGCTGACATAAATTGACACAGTTCCACTACATTCAGTGGGACTACATCAGTTTACATTAGCTGGGGAGCCGGCCATTATATTTCTACTAGAGATTTTTAATATGCTTTGAGGAAAACTTTTCTGCTGTGTCATAAAAATAGGATTCTTCATCAAACCATGATTAAAATACTGTGACATCTACATTTCGGTTCTTAAAAGTCTACAGCCACAATGCTGTGTGTGATTATTTATCACTGTCTCCTGCCTGTGTGTGTTTCCGAATTGAGAACATTAGCGCTGTGACTTGACTTGCAAATAATCAAGTGCTTCAAGGTACAAGAACAAATATAGAAACAAATTTTCATGTGCACGGTCATTAGTAACTACAGCGCTTTTCTTTGTGAAAATGAAAGTGCTTGTTTAAAAAGCAAAATTCTAGCCTAGCATCACACATATTAACTGTGTGTAATGGCCCAAATATAAAGGAAATCAGGGCTTTAACTTTTGTGTTTAGGTATTAAAACAAGAGCTGAGCCAAAAGTGGGCAATCCACAAGGGCATTTTGAGACAATCTCCAACCCATTGCATTAAAAAGACAGAACACACAGATTTTCATAACTGTCTCATCTATCAGAGCTTAAGGTGGTAAGTTTAATATGTGATAAGGTGTCTTGGTGATTCCTGCAGGGGACTGTGAGCCTGGGCTCTTGGGTCAAATTCCTAGATTGGATCATCATCAGCAATCACTCACGAATGAGTAAGAGTGTATTCCAGGGATCTCAGTAGTGGGTCCACAGGTGGCTCCATTGCTCATGCCTATCCCTCCTAGAACCACATGTCTTGTTACAATAAGGATGTGTTTCAAGGAGGGATAGGCATAGTTTTGATGCATTGAATGTTAGGATGTTCTTTGCACGTGTTCCTCCTTCCTCTTAACCTATCAACGAGTCATTTCAAAAGGTTAAGGTCCCTTCGACAGCGCCTTCTTCCATTTTGGATGGTCCTGAGTGAGGGTCTCCCAAGTATTGATGTTAATGTTGCATCTCTTCATGTTTGCCTTCAAGGTGTCTTTGACGTCCTTTCAAGGTTATGATCCCCGGAACAACCACACACTTGTATGATTGGATCTGGATTCATGGCTGGTCCAGTCCTTATCTATAGAATGGGTCAAGACAAAATGCCTTTTTGAGCTTCTTGCTGCCCTGTGGGAAAGCTCAGATCCAGATTTTGTGGCCTGAGCCATCTACACTCCATACAAAGCCAAGACATGGGGATTTCATCTGATTTCTTAAAAAGTTTATTATTCCATTCTATAAAATTCAGATTTTGATTTTTTTTCCTTTACTAACATTTTGTTTATCATTCTTTTCCTTTCACCGACTCAAATGGCAGTCCCCAAACAAAAGCAAAGCAAAGCAAAACAAACCCCAGCAACAACCCTGCAGTGTCATCAGCTACCTATCCTTTTAAAGAAATATACTTTTTAATTACAGTGACAATCGTCCAAATAAACAAGTGTAGATATCTCAACTATATCCCCTCTTCATAGTCCTGAGATATTTAACGTTGATTTCCTTCCTGCCGTGGTTGGACTACATCTCCTATTCTCACCTATTTTTGTATGTTCAGAACAAAAGGCCAAATTCAGTCCAGGGGGAAGTACAAGAATTCAATAAATTGAATTACCCTAGCTTACACCAGTGGGGAATTTAATAAAAATTGTCCAAATCTTTGTCCAAATCTCCTCCTCCCCCCGCCCCCATACCACCACACACACTTTCTGTGCATATTTGGAGATTAACAGACAGAGAAAAAAATCAGCTTCTTGCATCATTTATTTATGGCCCTTGCAGGCAATAAACAAGCACAGCTGTGTTAATGGAACAAAATTATAGTTTGGGCTGCTTTTGTGTTTGGGATTATTATTATTATTATTATTTTGTCTTTACTCTTTTTCTTTAATATATGGCTACTAACTAAAGTAGCAGGGGGAGAAATAATAAGGCATTGCTTGGTTCACAATTACTTTGGAATGTTGCTTTTCTAATTAGTTTGCAGAAGCTATCATGTTGGTCGATACTCTCTTCTCTGCTGAAGACAGCATTATTGTTTGATTTATGTTTTGACTCATCCCCTTGTCCCGTTACGTTAATCGTCTGCTGTTGATAGCCATTTAACTAAATGTGTCTGGGGAAACAGGGTGAATAACAGTAATGTGGAAGACAAGGATTATAGGCATTACCCATAAAGAACAAAGGGTTTTACATGTTCAGAAGAAATGAGCCAACTATTCCCTTCCAAGAAAAAAATCTGGCCTCCATGCTACCTCTAGTCTCTCAGCGTAAATTACATTAAATATAAAAAGTGTCTGTTCTTCCAATCGACATGTTATTATTGTTGTATTATTTGAGGGATGACAGTGATCAATACAAAACACAAGATGCAATCCCAAGGAATTTACAAGAGTCTCTTGTAAAATATATAATTTTCTCCACTCCAATACAGTCCTCTTCTATACACAGCTAAAACATGTTTGTAATCTTTACCCCTGCCCTGAAGTAGACCTTTCTATTTATCTTTGAGCTTGCATAGTATCTGGTGATCTGAGGATTGAATCAAAATCTGGTGACATTGCAGCTAGGGGTGGCTGAAACTATTTTTGATGGAAAATTGAATTTTCAAATGTAATTTTTTGTAAATATTGTCAGTGTTCTATGGGCATTATTATTATTGAAAAAAAAAATCTACAAAAACACAAAATATTTTGATTTGGAAATGCCATCATGATACCCTTTTGCATTCGTCATTCAAATGCTTCATGTTCCCATTGTCCTCTCTGGGGTGGGTTTCCCAGCCAGATTGCATCTTCCATGACACACTGCTTATGCTCATCAAGGGGGAGACTATGGTCCATCATGGGAGACGTATTCCAACCAGGGAGCTCTGCCCATAGAGGAGAATGGGAACATGGGGAACTACAGCAGCATTTCCAAATCAAAGCATTTTAGTTTTTGACCAAAATATTTTGGATTTGGATTTTTAACTAAGAAGTCACCATCTTTTTAGGGGTGGGGAACATTTCCCAACCAGTTTTAATCACAACTCCGTTAATACCATTCAGGTTTACCCAGTCACTGATGGCCTTGGAGTGAATACAGAAGAGACAAACTTTAAAGAAAAGCCATTCTCACCTATTTTTGTATGTTCAGAACAAAAAAAGGCCAAATTCAGTGTGGGGTGTAGGAGGAACAAGTCAAACAGTAAGCCTGAGCTGGATAAATGATCAAGTTGCCAGGAATCAGGTTAACCTTGCAGAAATTGGCAAAAAGCAAAGCTGAAACTCATAAGAATGAAAAAGTACCTTAAAGGAAGGAGGTGTTGTGTTGGCCTAGTGCCAGAAAGTAAGGAAAGATGATTTGCCCCAAACATCCCATGCAAGGGATGTTTCAGCCAAACCATGACATTTTGCTGGATGGAGACGGTTAGTGGTATGTGACCCAAGTAAGGTAATAGATGGCATTAAGAGGGATGTGTGGATCAATCAAGGTAATTATGGATACCAAAGAAAGTAGTTTCTGGTGCCAAAGTAGGCATATGGTCTGAACAATGTAGAAAAGTAGGAGTCCGAGAAAATAGATTTTGTGCAGCTGAGGTAGTGACAGAGAGTCCTGCCATCAGTTGAGCTCTTCCATTGCATTGAGGGCACAAATGCTGTCAGTATACTTGTGTATATAGGTTGCTTACCATTGTGTTACATTGCAATAAAGCCTAGCCCGGCACCTTCATTTCTGTAAGGATCTGTGGTCGTGTTGGTTTTTCATTCAAAAGTGTTACTGCAGTCTACTTCTTGCACACAGAGTCTGTCTAGGCCCCAGACCATTGAACTAACTGAATTCTCATTTGAGGCCTAAGCCAAAGTGTTAACCAAAGGAGCACTATGGTTCAGGACCACTGGGCTAACAAAGTTTCTGCCAGAGGTCCAAACTGGGCTTCAGATCACTGAGCTAATTGAGTTATCATTTAAAGATCTGAGCCAGGAGTAATCCTGAGGGAACGCTTATGCAAACACACATGCATGCAGCCAAACAGACACCTGTGTAGGACATATATCAACACTGATAATGTCAATACTGATAAAGACATCTCCTATGGGACCACATGGTGGAAAGCACAAGAGTAAATCCATTGAATTACCCTATTTTACACCAGTGGGGAACTTAAATAAAATTGTCCAAATCATTGGCAAATCCAATAGAGGTTCTAGCTTTTTTGCATTTATTGCACATTTTAGTGATTGACATTTTCCCTCCAACCTTCTTTAAGGTATGTTTAAATAGTGATGGACACATAATATCTTCAACAGTTTGGTTCTGTTTAGAAACAGCACCAAAAATACAGCTTCTGAATCAATTCTTATCCCAATAGTCTTCAGTCAACAAAGTTGGCTTAGACTCCTCATGAGAAAGGGACAGGGACCTCATGAGACTCCTCATGAGAAAGGGACAGGGACCATGGCAGGGCATAGGGGCAGGGTGGACAGAGTCTGCCCTGCCCTGTGGGGGGACATGCGAGGCTCCCCCTGTGCCCCCCCCCCCAGCAGGAAAGGCATTGGTGTAGTCCTGGGGTAGCCCTAAGTCGACTTAGGTTGAATTCAAAGGAGGTATTATAAAGTCGACTTAATTTTAATTAAATTGACTTTATTTTCCTTAAGTCGACTTAAGCAGGCTGCTTAAGTCAACTTAAGAAAACTGTAGTGTAGACACCGGGTAAATTAAGTCGACTTAAGCAAGCTTTAGTCGACTTAATTGACAAGTGTAGACGCAGCCTAAGTTTGTAACAAAGTTACTCTGTGCTCTGCAAATGAAACAAAAGCACACCAGAATTGAACAGCTTCAATCTGATAATTCTAGTTTTAACCCACACACCAGGGCTTGACAAAGCCAGGTGCCAGAGGTTTGTAGACCAGCTCTTAGCTCGAATGCCCTCTGGAGATCAAAAATAAAACTACTGGTGCCTAGATGGGAGCCAATTTTGTCAAGTCCTGCTCACACAATCCATTTTCCATCTTCAGAAAAAGTCTATGGGAAGCAATTCATTTCCACTCAGTTCTATAGGATTTTAGAGTCATGTCTATGAAATGTGATGTGTAGATATTCTATGTGAGAAGCTCACTAGAGATAGGTGATTTTTGTTTAACAAATAATTTATGTTTGTGCACCCCGTTGTGTGTACATGGATATACAAGGGTGGGCGTGTATATGTTTATGACTGTTCTTGGTTGTATAGTTGGGTTTGTTTGCAAGTCTCCTTGGTGCTTGTGACCCCATGTAAATGAAATGTGTAGTGATACACCCTGAATACCATGGGGGAGGTCCTCAGCTTGGATGACATCATGGCAGTCAGTGGACGTAGCATCAAATATTCCCAGTGCTGACTGACACAAAATGGGGAAGGCCCTGAGTTACCACTGCAAATTCTTTCCCAGATATCTGTATGGTGGGTTTTGTCCACATGCTTAGGGTCCAGTAGATCACCATATTTGGGTGTAAATGGTGGAGTTGCCGTAACTTGAGTCTTTAAATCAAGATTTGAGAACTTCAGTAACTCACCCAGAGGTTAAAGGTTTATTACAGAAGAGCAGTCCCTCATTCTTGCAAATTAAACAAGCACTTTCCTTTCTAAGGAGCATGGGGTTCCATGACATTTCTGGCTCAGGCCAAACTGACACAGATTTTTCCAGGCAGAAGAGGCTTCTTCTGAGGACACAAGCCATACCTCACATTAGAAATTATTTCAAAACATCCTTTTGTTATCTGCATTTGACATCAGAGAAGGCATTCAAGTCATGCAGCTCTGAAAAACTTTCTTTTTCTTTTTTTCAAGTAATTTTGTTCACTGAGCCAGCATGATGTTCATACAGGAGTGGGGGGAAGGGGAATAATCCATTTAGTATATGTTACATATTTTATGTATCTCTTTGAATTTATGTTGAAGTTCAGGAGAGTTGTTTTTTTTTTCTCATCTGTTTGAACGATTTGATATGAATGAGAATGAAGCTTCTCTTTGCAATGAAATAGGAAAACATGACCCATAAGGATTTTTTATCTCTCTCCTTTCATTTTATTGACAAAGTTTGGAGCACCCTTTCTATCTGCCATGAGATAGGGATTTGCATAAGTCATGGAGAAAAGCATGCTATCTTCCTATAAACCTCTATGAATAAGTTCCCAGCCCTTGCTATGATCCATAGAGGTGATCAAATAGTAAGTAGATAAATGGCTCAAAAATAAGTGACCCTTGCCCTTACGGAGCTTTTCATGTTTTTTTTTTATTCACAAGAATAAACAGCTTTACTTTCTGGAGATTTAAAAAAAATGAATTTCAAAGTAGAAGAATGATTGATTCAAGGAGTAGGTTTCTCAGTTTAATTATTCAGTTTTTTTTTTCTTTCCTTTCACATAAACCTTTATATATTCTATACATTTGACTGGAAAAATGCTATGGAATTTAATAGGGAGAAAACCAATAGAAGTTCATAGATATATAATGGAATTCTATACAAATTACTCTACTAATCTCTAGAATGTAATGAAGATTTAAATCTTTTCTGTTAAATTTTTAAGCCATTCTGTTGTACAAAATAGAAAATTTTATCCCTGCTATGGAATCATATAGGTTTGTTTAAAAATTGTAGTCAGAAGTTATTCTTTATGATGTCCTATGGATGTATATATATGTCGGTAAAATACCCTTAGCCTATATGTCCATCAACATTTTTTCCAGTCTCTGGTTCCTTTTGTTTCTTAGAGTAAATGAATATCAATCTTTGTGGGAAAATCCTATGGAAACGTATTGGAAAATTTTAACCTCATTATAGGAGGTTTAAATGAACCTGAAGAATTTAATAACAGGAATAGAAATTACTACCTAAATTTTATAGGATTGTTTAAAAATTCTATAGAAAAAAAAAGATTCTGTACTGAATTCAAAGGGCCAGCTTCTCATTTGCACTAAGGATCTTTTATAGTGCTGTAAGACTCCTCTACACAGCTAGAAGTATATAAAATGGTCTTAGTGTAAATGGGAATCTTAAATTGCAAGCTCCTTGAGGTGGGACTATTTGTGTGCTGTGTTTGTACAGCACCTAGCACAACAGGGCACTAATCCATGGTGTATGGCTCTTAGATGTTATGATAATACACATAACAAATAATAATTATAAGACACTGTATGTTTTTAGCTTTATTTCCAGAGACAACTATAAATTTCACCCTATTATATTCCACTGGATTTTCCTACCAGAGGAGCAAAAACATAACAGCTAATAAACCTCCTAGAGAACAGTGCTATTTTAGATGTAGATACCGTTCATATTGAACACAAAGCATTAGAGAATTTGGCAGCGCTGGTGTGAGAGATTATATTGCTTTAGGCATGGTGGGTGAGTAGTCTGATTGGACACAGGCAAATCATGTGGATACAGTTGCTCCTGATTGCTGCTGATGATATGGAAAATGGGGAACTTTAAGGAGACTGAGTCCCTGAATCTGCAGGAAAGGGACAGCCAGATCACAGCTATGCTAAAAAGAATAGGGAGGATAACTGGGCACCCTCTAAAAATGGGCTCCTGGAAATGGTGTGCTGGGGAAAAGGTTATATGGTGCATTGCAGAGAGTACAGTGAAGAAGAATGTAGAGTGCCCATTGTATACTGCATATTAGAGATGTGAGGATAGTCGTGTAAAGGACATCATGCTGCTCCTAGAAGTGGGAACTCAGTATACATTGTCTCTCTGCTAACTGATGCAGTCTTAGGGTAAGGGCTACAACTGGTTGAGTTTGGGAATCCCTGCCCTACCAAAAACAAAAACAACCAAAATGAGCACTTTTGTGTCTGAAATTTTATAAGTGTTTTCTTTTTTGACCCAAAAAAACCAGAGGGGAAATTTCAAACTAAAGAAAGTTTTGTTTTGTTTAGTTTAAAAATGTTCATTTTGAATAGTCCAGGTTCTTGCATTTCAGTTTCAAATTGGCAGAAAAAATGAAAACAATGAAGTTCTGCTGCAGGAAGGAAAGGAGAGGAGCTAACTACATAATAGTCTATGCAACTGTGTGTCATTCAGCCCATCTTCATAGGGGTTCTTTCTGCCCTGTCATACACTGTATATAAGCAGTAGGGCAAAGTCAAGATTAGCCAGGGAAAGAATCTGCCATTGTGCTAGTCCTTAAGCCAGTAGGGACACAGATCAGCCAAGTGCTCAAATACTAACACAGTGAACACAATTTAAGTACCCTAGAGCAGCAGTTCTCAACCACTGTGTTGGGACACATTGCTGTGTCAACACACAGTGGTAAGTATGTCGTGGAGAGCAGAGAGCTTGGGAAGGGGCTGGATTCAGCCTGATGGGGTGGGGTGGTGAGTTCTGTAGGGTTATGCATACCACCAACTGCGTTGTGAGCCGCAAAATGTTGAGAACCACCGACCTAGAGAGTGACAGATGCTGGCAAACTGAACAGAGACACAGAGCCTATATGACCAACTTTCCCTGATGTCAGATCAGATGAGTTCTATAGTTTCCAAGCTATGAATATAAAAGACAGAAGGGGGGAAAAAAAGTGACAGGGACAGAATGGCCTTGCAGGGAAAAATCCTGGGAAGATCCATGTTCAGTGGAAAGTTTAGGATGCTCAATGATTAAGGCATGTCTCAGGAAGGAGTTAAATTTGGACCATATTGTATGTGAGTACTGTATAAGAGATAGGCATAAAAGTCACTTGCTTAAACAGAGGCTAAGTTTATTCTGAGGGAGGCAAATTCACCATCAACAGTTCAATCTTCTGGGTTTGATTGAATGGACAGTCAAAACCCATTCAATTGATTTGGAGTTCAGTTTAGTAACTGCAGTCCTGTAAGAAATGTAGCACTGTGTCAAAGGGACAGCATTTCCTTTTGACTCAGTGCAGTGGAGCCAATCAGGTAAGTGAGCGTTAGAGAGTCAAAGGGAGACACGCATATTATTGTACATAACTTGTATATCTCCCTTCGACTGCCACTGAAAGTGGCATCAAGTGTAGATCAGGCCGGAGTCAAGTAGATTTCTACTTCTTCAAGTTTGGGCTGCCTACACTTTTCTTCTCTCAGCCAAAATTCCTTGTCAAGATCTGTAGCTCCGAGCCCATTTCCTGGAGTTAAGAATGAGGTCTGGCCATAATTCACTAGAGTCTAATTGCTGAATTGTTTCAAACCTTTTCACTTTAAAAGAGGGTCAACATTGTTTCCAAAGTACAGCAGACTTCCCTGGTCATGCAAGTGAATTCTTAACACAGTGCAAGAGATGTTATATGCATTCCTACCCCAAGCTAGTTAATTTTTGTCACTGCTATAGAACCGGAATGATGATCAGTTGAACTAGCAATGATAGGACACTTTTAAATAAAGTGCCTATTAACTCTTAATAATTACCCCTTAATTCAGCAGCTGGACAGACACAGTTAATCTAAGTATAAATCACTTGGCATAATTGGTGCTTAAAAATGTCTTAAGCCATCTGTATATTTTGTAGTATACTCATTTCTTTGCATCTCCATGTCACATCTCCTTGCTCAAAGGAGTCATTATTCAGCACGAAAGACTGTGGTTAAACATCTCAGGTCCCCCCTTATGGATTTTATTTATGCCCAGGCTCTTCATGAAAGACCAGTTTGTAATTGTGTTTTGACAGTGCTGTGACTTATACCGCAATTCAGACCTTGAAATATTATATAATTGTACCTAAGTATGATTCAGTGAATAGGAAGTTTAAAGAAATGATCTCTCCACTGCCTTCCAAAGCCTTCTAACCACAAAAAAGACCAGTCCCAGCCCATTGAAGTCAAAGAGAGAAGCTTTTTTCTTGACTTCAGTAGAGAAAGCCTGAAGTTTCCAAACAAGTTGCAGTTGATCACTGCAGTCCGACACGTTTAATGTGCAGTGTGTTTATGTCTGCTCTGAAAATGTGGTGTGATTGTTGCATGACGAGACAGAGCCATGCTAACTTTAATCTAGCCAGCATGAGTGACAATAGTCATGAAGATGTTAGTGGCACAGGCTCACACTTGTGCTACTTCTTCCAAGCTTGCCGGGATTTCAGGGTATGATCTCGGGTTGCTAGTCCATGCTACCACATCTACACCACTCAAGCTAGCTTGATTAAAACTAACATGGAGGTGTCAGCTTGTGCTACCATCAAACCTTCACTTGCTATGTAAACATATACTTCTCCCTGTGGTAAAATATTGGCTTTGGACATAGGCTTTTGTGAGAGCCATTGGCTTGTAATGGCTGTCGCTCACAGAAAGGGTAAGTGACGTGATGCTAATATTTGACAAGAGACCTCCTTTAGCTTATGTAAGACCAGGTCTATGTTGTAGGAGCTAAATGGCCAAGGTTTTAGTCCCAGTTTCCTGTCTGTGGTTAATATGCTTGTGCCGTTACTGAAATGCCTCCATAATTGACTAAGGAACTATATCCCATCTATAGAATATAATAGGACAGAGGTTAGTCTCTGCAACATGCAGTAGGTTTTTTGGAGTACATTCCCTAACACTCTCTTGCTTTCATCTCACTTAGAATCTACAGAACTACTCCACAGCACATGGAATTATTTCACGATGAGAGGCTATCTGCATGGAATCGTTTCGCCAGGAGAGGCTAGCTGAAAAGCTCAGGATTGTATCAGTTTGAGAATGTGCTGTTTTCTGCATAAAAATGGGATCTGCAGCCTGATCTGGTTTAATCAGGTCTGGGTGTAATTCCTTTTGGTACCCTCATCTGAGTAGCACATCAGTCACAATGACCTCTTTTGATAATAATGTCACTGTAATGTCTAATTTCATATTAATTCCATCGTAATTTACTGGGCATTCATTCAAAAAGTAATTCTTATAGAATTACATCTGACATTCCCATGAATACCAAAATAATTCAGTGTGATAAATGTTTTTACATCAAATACTGAAGGAGGTAATAGGGATCTGTCATTTATAATAAAGTGTTGCCTGTAAACCATTAGTGGCCATTACGTCACAGTGTTAAACTTGTTCCCGTAAAACCTGCTTGCATCCAGCTGCTTCCTAGATGTCTCCATAGTGTGCCAACGTGATCATGACTTAGCATGACTAAGCCAGAAAGGAAGGGAGCCTTTTCTTTCAGCTGTATCTGACTCTGCACCTCCCCTCTCCCCATTCCTCACTGAAGAAGTCTCTGATAGATGTGCTGGGATCTATTTTTGGAGGAAAGCAAGAAGTTTATCCATGTATGCCTTCTGGGAGATGTTTGTCAGGACCCCAAGATATGCAGATCCTGCATGAACACATCTGGACTCTGGATATATATGATTTATTCCTCACTGCTAGACCCACATGGTCAGTGCGCTTGAATCAGATCTCACAAGCAAAGTATGTGAATAAGGGGAATTCAGAGGAACACTCAGACAGCTACAAGGTGTGCTGATGATGATCCACCATCTGGCATTCTATCTCCCAGTACAGTGCCATATTAGTCCCTGAGCAGGGTGCTTGGAACACTGTATTTATGAAGGGTTCTGCCTTTTTTCATCAGGCATTAAACTTGATCACTTCAGTATATAAAGCTCTCAGAAGTGTGGACTCTGATGCCCTGAACACCATCTCAGCAGTGTACTCAGTGATATCAGGCCATGGTGTTTTTCAGGGATATTTTGATAGACGAGTAAAAGACCCAGGGACCACTTGATGGTATAATTTTGATTATCACACTTGTTGCTAACAGTAGCCATGATCAGTAGGCTTTTCTGCATGCCTGTGCAGCCTTAGCATAGAATCATAAGCTATGTCTACACATAGAAGTTAGAAAGTAACTTAGAACTTAGAAACATAGAAGTAGAAAAAGTTAGGTCAACACTGTTAAGTCGACTTAATAAGGTCAACTTTAAGTCAACATAAAGTCGACCTTATTAAGTCGACTTAACAAAGTGGTTTTCATGGACGTGTGCTTAGTCCACTTTGTTAAGTCGACCTAACTACCCTTAGGTCGACTTAATAAAGTGGACTTAAGCATCCACACTGTGCTTAGGTTGACCTAAAGGAGGGTTAGGTTGACCTAAGGAGGGTTAGGTTGACTTAACCGGCAGGTCTTACTAAGTTGACCTAAGCTTTCATTAGGTCGACTTAAGGATTTTCTTAAGTCGAATTAATGAAAACCTGGTGTGGACAGGGACTAAGTTAGGTCGACTTAAGCCTCCTTAAGTCAACCTAACTTGCAAGTGTAGACATAGCCACTGAATCTTAAGGTTGGAAGGGACCTCATGAGTGTAACATCTACCCTTCAGCAAGCATTAACAGGAATTTTCTACCTAGTGTTCTTTTCTTTAAAAAAAAAAAAAAAAAAAGTTTCAAAATATTTCTGCCCAGACATAATTTTCTGCCAAGACACAATTTTCTAGGCATGTTCCTGTGCTCATAGCTATACTACATGAACTTTTCACAACAATAAAAGTGCCCCTCCTTAGCCCTCAAAGACAGAGCTCTCTGCCTTTCTTTTTTCCATCTGGTTTCTCTCAGCGATGAGGGTTCCTTCTGGGCTGGTACCATGACAACATGAGCATTAGGAAAATGCCATCACAGGGGATGTTGCATAATGCACACAAAAGGATTTGGGTTCAGTGGATGGCTTGAGGTAGTTTATTCCATAACTGTGATCCCTTTTGCTAAGAATGTCCTTCTTTTGACTCCCACCAAAACTGACTCATTGGAAAACTGGGGCCAGTGACCTTATTAAGTCAACCTTATTAAGTCAACTTAAGCCAGTGTAGATGGGGAATAGCCCTTTAGTCGACCTATTTGGCCTCCAGGCCCCTCGCAGAGTTCCTGAACCCTCCTCCATTAACTTAGCACCTGTCAATGAGGACGCAGGGCTGTGGAGTCTCTAGGGTTATGTCTACACTTGTTAAGTTAAGTCGACTCTGTTAGGTCGACTTAGCAGAGCGTCTACACTTAAAGTCGACTTAAGTCGACCTTGTTAAGTTAACTTAAAAGAGACTTTAGTGTAGACATACCCGCCTACACTGGCTTTAAGTCGAGTTAAGTTGACCTTCAGAGGTGGTGTTATTAAGTCGACTTAAGGAAGCTCTTAAGTCGACTTAATAAAAACCCAGTATAGATGCAGAGTTCTGTAGGTCAACTTAAGTGTCCTTAAGTTGACCTAAGGCGCCAGTGTAGACGCACACTAAGTCAACTTAACAAGGTCAACTTTAAGTCGACATAAAGTTGGCGTTGGTTAAGTTGACTTAACAGAGCCTTCAGTGTAGACATACCCTTACTGACTGTGATAAGTCACCCTTTAACCCTCTCTTCGATAAGCTAAATATATTGAGCTCCTTGTATCTGTCACTATAAGATATCCTGCATCCTTGAGAACACCGATGACAAGGTCAGGTCTTGTGTCGTACTTATTATGAAACTAGCCAGAAGATTATGAAACTACGGTGCATGTATTATACAAAGTGCAACAATTGCCTTGATACATTCCGTGGTTGAATACTGTGCACCAGTGTAGTCTCACAGTAGTTGCACTAAACTCAATAATAAACTCAATAACATCATACAATTAATGTCACTGGCTATGTCTACACTGGCAAGTTAGTTCAAATTAAGGAGGCTTAATTCTAACTAACTAAAGCCATGGCTACACTAAGCTTTAGTTAGTTCGAATTAAGGGCTTCCTTAATTTGAACTAATAATTTTGAATAGGGTATTTGAACTAAGGGGTTAATTTGAATGAACTAGTTCAAATTAACCAATGTGGCCATGTTAATTCGAACTAATTTCTTAGTTCGAACAAACCGGCCATTGAAATGAATGGGGATCTCTAATTCAAACTAAGTTTTCCTACTTCGAATTAAGCTAATTCAAACTAATTAAAATTAGTTCGGATTAGTTAGTTCAACTAACTAATTCGAACTAATTTTAGCAAGTGTAGACATAGCCACTAACACTTAAACCAATCCCAGTGAACTGGCTTCTGGTCCTATCACACATACAGCCTCCACAGATTAGAAGAGCTCCCCAGATATCTCACTTTCTTAACCATGCTGATGCAAATACAAGGATCTTGTTTCACAATGACACACCAAAAAAAGATAAAAAATTCTGCAACCTTTTATGGAACCACATCAAGACCTTTATACTCAACTTTGAAGCTGAGGCTCAGTAGAGAATCACATGAAGTGCTCCCTCCACTCAGAACAAACAGCTCATCATTGAACCACCAGGTTTTGCTCTATACTGGACAGATTGGTGCAGACTGAATCACATCAGGACACCTCATGGGAGATGTGGAAAAATCCTTTTTAAATGGAAAATGAGACAAACTCCTGTATGCAGCAAGTCACCAGTCATAAGCAGTGGAACACATCATATATCAGTGAACCCTTTATTCTTTCCTTGGGGGCCTGAAGGACATTCACCAGCTCACAGCTGCACCAATCTGTTAGTTATCAAATCTAGATATAAATTTATGATTGTTGCTACCAATACATGCCATATGAACGAAGAAAGCATGTTTATCAGTTCTTTAATCATTCTCTTGGCTCTTCTCTGAACCTTTCCCAGTGTTTCAACACCCTTCTTAGAATCATAGAATAATAGGGATGGAAGGGACCTCACGAGATCATCTAGTTCAACCCCCTGCTAAAAAGCAGGACCACTCCCACTAAATCACCCCAGCCAGGGTTTTATCTTGAATTGTGGGTCTGAGAATTGGATACAGTATTGCAGCAGAGGTTGCAACAGCACCGAATACAAAGTTAATATAGCTTCCCTTGTCCTACTTGATTTTCCTCTGTTGATGACATTGAAAGATCTTATTGTTCCTTTTGGTTACAACATCACACTGGGAGCTTATGCTCAGCAAATTATCCACCATGACCCTCAAGTCCTTTTCAGAATCTCTGCTTCCCTGGAATAAAATCCCCATCCTCCATTCTTTGTTCCTAGATGGATGATCTCACATGTAGTCCTAGTGAAATACATATTGTTTACTTACCAAGTGATTGAGATCACTCTGTACCAGTAACTAGTCCGCTTCATTTTTTATCACTGTTCTAATATCTGTGTCATTTACAAACTTTAACAAGAGTGCTTTTATGTCTTTTCCATGTCATTGATAAAAAATATTAAATAGCGTAGGGTCAAAAACAGATCCTTGAGGTATACCAAAGGCTTTTGGCTAGCAAAAGGTAGCAGGTGGCATTTCTGTGCATTGCAGCTACCAGTGTGTAGGAGCAGAAAGAGTTGAGCAGAAACCTGAACGCATGATTGCTTTTCATCCGCGGGTTCTATGAAAAAGAAGAGAAAATACGGGCTTGTAAATTGCAGATGGCTGATGAAGAGCAGCTCACAAAGTTTAGCACTGAATCTGGATCGAGGTCTAATCACTGCCTCCGTAGTCCATTGTTAAGTGTCATCTGAAGGGCACAGGTTTTGTGTTCACGTGTGTCATTATGATTAAATAAAAGTCAAAGCAATGCAAACTTTAATAAGGCTTTACATTCATCTCTCTCTCTCTCTCTCTCTCTCTCTCTCTCTGCCTCTCTCTCTCTCTCTCTCACACACACACACACACACACACACACACACACACACCCCTTGTAACACAGCAGATTTTCCTTTGCATTTAGCAGGAAAGCAAAACTGAGTGCTTTCTAGATAAAATCTGGCAAGTATGGTTAATGCAACAAACGATTCTAGGAAATTACTAATGCTACTGGGAAGACGTTCGAAGCAGCAAAGGATCACCACACCACTTACACTCATAGGAACAAGGGCAGCAGCTGCCTGTGTCACTCTTTTTCTCTTGTCAACAATAGGTGCTAATGAAGAATTTCAGAAAGGCTTGGGTACTGACCAGGGTAAGTAGCTATTTTTATTTTTAACACAAGAGGCCACATCCTCACTTGGTTTTCATTAGTGCAGCTCCACTGAAATCCAAAGTCTTCTTTAGCACTAACAGTTGGCAGAAAATTAGTGGAATTGCACCAGTTTATATCAGCAGAGAAAGTAGCCCCTTTTTCCATGATAAATAAAAGATAAGGACCTGTCATTTACCTCCAAATTTGTTGCCACAGTTGTGTGGGATAAACGAATTGTAATCATAGTTACTGCAGTGACATTTGGATGTCTAATTACTGTACTCAGAGGCACCTGCATATCAAGGGTTGCCATGTTCATTATATGTGACACACTACGAGCAGTGAAATCTGAAACGCAGTTCAGATTGATCTTGAAACAGACTGTTTAGCCACGCTCTGATCTCAGGTGTTGTGATGGAAATCTATTGTAGCTCCATAGTCTTATTCTAAATTTCCACTGGGAGAAATCAAAACGTTATTTTGCCCGCATGCTTTATTATATAGTTTTTTAAAACCCCTGGCACCTTGAAGACTAAAACATTTCTTCAGGCATAAGCTTTTGTGAGCTACCTCTGACAAAGTAGATTGCAACCCATGAAAGCTTATGACTGAAGGCTGGAGGCTCTGTTAAGTCGACTTAACCAAGGTCGACTTTAAGTCAACTTAAAGTTGATCTTGTTAAGTTGACTGAGGCTATGTCTACACTTGTTAATTTAGGTCGACTTAGCATGTCCGCACTTAAATTTTAAGTTGACTTAGGGGGGACCCTACAAAGTCAACCTATAGCGTCCACACTGGACGCCTAGGTCGACTTGTAGGGGCTAGGTGGACCTGGGACACGTCCACAGTGGCAGGGGGAGCACCCCTTGCCAAGTACCAGGGGGCTCAGCCTTTGCCCCATTGTACCTGGGTAAAATGGGGCAAAGGAGGACAGGGACTGTGGCAGGGCATAGGGGCAGGGTGGGCAGGACTCTGCCCTGCCCTTTGGGGGGGGGCATGCCAGGCTCTCCCTGTGCCAGCCACCCTGGCAGGGAAGGCAGTGGGGGAGCCCTGGAGCCCCTAAGTCAACTTAAAGTCGAGTTAGGGGTACTCCACATCTACACTGACTTAAGTCGACTTTAGAAAGTCAACTTAAGCAGAAAGTCGACTTAAAATGAGGTTTAGTAAAGTTGACTTAATTTTTCCTTAAGTCGACTTAAGCAGTTGCTTAAGTCAACTTAAGGAAAATGTAGTGTAGAAGCAGAGTAAATTAAGTCAACTTAAGCAAGCTTAAGTCGACTTAATTTACAAGAGTAGACACACCCTTAGAGAGTCCACAACCCTGCGCCCACACTGGAAGGTGCTAAGTCAACGGAGGAGTGGCCAGGAGCTCTGTGAGGGGGTCTGAAGGCCATTTAGGTCGATTTAAGGGCACTCCCCAGCCACACTGGCTTAAGTCAATTTAATAAGGTCAACTTAAGCCTTAGGTCTACCTTAAGAGGTGGTGTTATTAAGTCAACTTAAGGAAGCGCGTAAGTTGACTTAATAAAAGCCCAGTGTGGATGCAGAAGTCTGTAAGTAGATTTACCCTTCCTTAAGTTGACCTAAGGCTCCAGTGTGGACGTACCCTAAGGTGCCACAGGACTTTTGTTGTTTTCCCTATATACAGAAGAACCCAGCTACCACTCTGGAACTTTTTAAAGCCTCTTTAGCAATGAGTGTTGGCACTGCATTTTGTTGTTTTTGTTTTTTGTAGCTTGGGGGCTTGATGGGTGTAGTGTAGAGAAAAGAGCATTACTCTCACAGGATAAGGATTTCTTTTGTTTCAAAAGAGGCTATTGGTGAGATAGTAGTTATCAAATTCATTCAAATCAGACTTGGGGAGTTGGTGGCACATGAAAAAAATAAATAGTATAAAAATCATAAGGCATGATAGTTTCATCTCTTTACAGCACATGTATTTTTATCTATTCTTGTTCCACCCCCATCCTGTGGTGCTCCCCCCCGACTCTCCCCATCTAGTGCTTGTTAAATTCTGACTATCATGGCTGAACACGCTGTCAGCCCAACTGAGATGAATGTCGTAGACGGTTTTTTCTCATAAATTTTGTCACTTGCTTAGTTAATCTGTTATAACAGCCTTGAAATGAAGAAAAAGCAAGGGTGCCTTCAACATCTTATTTCATGGCTAAACCACCTCGCCTTCTCCTCTAAATCTACCCTCAGGAAAAATGGAAATAGCTTCCAGAAATACCCGAGAAAGCCAGAGCGGGTCAAAAAACAAGCAAACATCCCTCTCCCCCATTTTTGTAAATATTTTAATGAATAAAACAAAGTGGCTGGTTTATTTCATTATGGTTTTGGTGTGGCTATAGTATTCATTATTCTTAAGTAGTCCCGCATTCTTTGAGATGACTGGAAATTCCATACGCAACATGGCCAATTACTGCTCTGTTTATTTTCCAATCCTGCTGTTTATCTGTCTTGTTCATTTAGACTCTAAGCTCTTTGGAGCAGGGATTGTGTCTTGATATACATTTGTACTATAGTTGTGCCTACAGTGCTAGGAGCTGTACAAAGAAGTAGTATTATATTCACTGTTGTAAATGTGTCAGTCATCCAGTTTGGAGACAGAAAAGCATAGCACATGGCTTGGTCACTCTTTTCATAGAATAATAGGGGTGGAAGGGACCTCACGAGGTCATCTAGTCCAACCCTTGCTAAAAAGGAGGACCACCCCCACTAAATCACCCCAGCCAGGGTTTTGTCTTGCACAGCACGAATAGAGTCAGAGGTTATCAACAATCGAGAATCTGGGTCATCTGTTCTCTATGGCAAATACCTTAAAAAAAATTGGAAGGAAAATCAAGTTGCAACAGATTTGATAGCTAAAAACGGGGAGGGGTAAAGTCTTAACAAGCATTCCTGAGACATAGTTTGATGAGTTGATGTAGAAAGAATTTGGCAGGAAAATTCTACCTGAGTTTTGGCCTCAGACATTGAGGGTACAGGAATGATAAGAACTCAGTAGCATCCTTTTCCCATTTCACAGAAATGGCACTAGGGTGACCTGATAGAGAGTGTGGAAAATCGGGACAGGGGAGGGGTAATAGGCACCTCTATAAGAAAAAGCTCCAAATATCAGGACTGTCCCTATAAAACTAGGGCATCTGGTCACCCTAGAAGGCAGGGTGATTTCTGCTCCCACAGCCCCAAAGGATTTCTTTTCTGCTACTCAAGCTCGGAACAAGGGCTAGGGCTGAGCCCTGTGACAGCAAAAAGAAGAGCTGGAGCAAGGCAGTGACAGGAAAAGAAAAATAATTTAGGTGTCCTGAAAAGTGCATCTGTTGGACTGTTCTGGCTTACATGAATGAGCCAAATCAATATGATAACACTACTTTGCATTTCTTTTACCTGTTCAAAGCACCAAACAAGCAGGAAGGGCTGCATTCTGCCTCTCTTGCTCATGTGGAATATTTTCAGAGTCCAGGTTGGTTCCACTTGAGTCACGGAGACTTTGCATGGACCATTACTCAGCGTGAGGTAAATGTAGCAGATTAATCCCTGCAGAACCCTTGTGGGCTAGTGAGAATAAGGAGAATGACACAGTTTCCTTTCTCTCTATACCTGTTCTGAATGCAGGGAAGACCTCCTCAAAATGGCAGTCCGAGAAAGGGCAAAGAACACTTTCCATTTGTACCCATGCTGCATATTATTAGCTCCATTTTCCCAGTAGTTAACTGAAACACAAAGAAGTTAAGCATCTGACCTAAAGCCCACTGAGGTCAATGAGATTTTTTCTAGGGACTTCAATAGGTTTCGGATGAGGTCCTCACTGACCTCCTGAATCCCAAATGTGGGAAATCAGTGACAGAGTTAGGATTAAAACTAATCTCAGGATTTTCAAAATTACCGGAACCCCAACTGCTAACCCTGATGGGAATGTTTTCAAGAAAGAGGTTTGATGCCTTAAGCTCATCTTGTTGCAGGGCAGAGCAACTCCCCAATTATGTCCCAATATTTTCATATAGGCAGATGGAAAGTTTTAGCCTTTTTTTTTTTTTTTTTTTTTTTTTTTTTTTTTTTTTTTTTTTTTTTTAAGTGACCTGGCTTACCTGTGATCTGTGCTCTTCTGGCCATACCATTACTCTTGTGCTTTTCCAGGTATCTGAGTTACATGCAGGTAATTTCTGCATGTCCTTAAAACAGAGGAATTGCTGACGTTGGGCCAACAGGGCTCATGCCCCGACTCTATTGCCTTGGGCCCTGAGCTCAGCCTCCCGCTCTGGGAAGCATTAGCCAAGCTGAACGCAGCAGGGAGACTGCTCTGTGCTCTTTCTGTTAAGTGCTCACATGATGGGAGCTGGGGGTGAGGTGTTTTTAAATCCTCTGCAGGCTCCTGGATGGGTGGACACTTAAAAAAATGACTTGCAAAAAAAGTAAAATGTTAAGTGTCGCCTATTTTGCAAGTCATTGCTATTTGGAAATCTGTGTACTGAGTAAACTTTAACTCTTTCCTGCCTAACCTGTCTGAACTTTCATGGGGGGCTTTTACCATTTTCAGGAGAGAGCAGTGTCTGAGCAGTAAGCCCTGGTGGGGGCAATGTTCAGTGGGTCCCTCTGTGGTTCAGCCAAAGTGTCACTGGACCAAGAGTCCCTGGGTCCCAATCCTTCCGAAGATGCAGTTCCTACCACTCCGTGGCCTTCCCCATCGCTCCCCACTGTGCGTCCCAAAGAGTGACATTAAGATATAATGATGTTATTATATTGTTTGTGTTGTTTTTAGTGATGTCAGTAAAAAGTTTACCATGTCAGTTTAAAAAACAAAAAAATCAACTTCCCCATCAGTAAAGACTAAAATGCATGGTTGGCAATCCTGGACTGTTTCCAAATGTGGAAATGTTGGGCAGATCAAGGAATGGGGATACTTTGGGGGAGGGATGGACAGATGGGGTGTGGCAATATAGGGGTGGCCTCTCCAGAGGGATGGGGTAGCTGAAGGAGGGGAGCAAGGTAAAAGGAAAATGGGGGAGGAATGGGAGGGTTTAATTTGGGGGTCTCTGGGGGAAGACGGGGAGAGGGCATTCACAAAAGAACTAGATGGGAGGGAAGTTTTGGATATTGGAAAGTAGAGCTGTGAGAAGAAACTTGGGGGTTGGGTCTGTGAGGGAGGGAGTCAATGAGGAGTGGGGGACTGTGGGAACTGGGAGTGAGGTTTCATCTAGGGTGAGAGGGAAGTAGAGGTAGCTGGGGGGCTCAAGGGGGAGATCTGGGGGTGGAGGCTGGGCCTGATTCCAATGAGCTCTCTTATGGGAGGATGTTTCTAGGGTCTCCATGGGGGCTGATGAGATGTCCACACCAGCAGGAGTGTACATAGAAAGTAGGACGGCTGGGATGAATAAGAGGGTATGTATGTGGTGTCAGTGGGGGGGGGGTGTAATATCACAGGATCTCTAGTGTGTATCTAAGTAACTTGGAAATGAAATGGAGGCAGGAGTGTTTGGGGCTTGCTGTGGCATGTGTTCCTGGAGGGTGCCGCTTGCCCAGTCTAGGGGAGTTGGGGGGATATGCTGGAATAGGAGGTTGGCATCGCCTTTGGGTGACACATGGCAGCCCTCTCTGCCTTGCTTCTTCACGTGGTGAAGCTGGGAGGTGGCAGCCTTGGACTTGCATGAAAGCCGGGGGAGTGGGGAGTTCTGCAGCCGGGAAAAGTGGGGGAAATAGCGACAGGGGTTCAGAAGTTGGGCAAGGCTGGGGATGGGGGAGGAGGGGAGTGCCCCAGATCCTTTTCCTATGCAGCAATGCTGCTGCCTTAAAATATGGTTTAGTCCAGAAAATAAATTCTGCTGCTGTCTGCTCTATTTCAACCACCATGGCCAAAAGCTCTTTTGCAAGCCAAACATGCTTGCTGCCATTCCTTCACATCTGTAACATTTAACTTTAATGCCTCTGCCCCTGAGGAACTGCAGAATAGCATTTCAAATTGCCATCCCTGGATTTGTCCTAAAGAACTAGAGACATGTCAGCTTATCAGTCTGTGACCTTTTCTATTAACATTGTCTTCAGGTTGGCTTGGCAGCACGGAAGGAAAACAAATCTTGTTACCCGAGGCTCGTCTGGCTGGCCAGAACAGTGAAGCGGTGGCACAAATCTGTTAAAATTTTAAACTGAGGACATTGGTATAGCAACATAAAATTTATTAGGTAGCAGAATCCTCGGGAATGGAGAAAAGCCAATAGAACTGAAACTGCTCTATGGGGTCTAAAGGTGGGGGGCTGTCTTGAAAAGCCTGGAAAGTTGAATTGTTTAGCTTGTTTACAGCCTGGACCGACTGTCTGGAGATAATGCAAATGGCGTCAGCACATAAATTATGTGACCTTTTCATAGTGCAATCTTCAGGAGATCTCAATGGAAATATTTTTTCAAAGTGTGGCCCTTTAATGTCTTGCTGTCTAGCTCTCTCTCCCTGTCTAGCTCTCTCTCCCAAACTTTCATAATTTCCCTCTCTCTTGTGATCACTCAATGGGGGCATGGAGGGAGATATAATGATCTAAAGATAAAAGCCTAATCTAACCTGAAGGCTAAGTAGGTGGGAGATATGCAATCTGCGTACTGCAGCATGTATATCTACCACCGACTTAATTACTTTGATTTATCTCTGGGTCTTCACTCAGCTGCATCGACCAGCAATGTTCTCCACTCAACTCAGTGTTACTACACTTGGAGGGGGGGAGTTACTGCGCCAATGGGAGAGAGCTTCTGGGATCGATTGAGTGGGTCTACACTGGCCACTCTATCTATCCTGCTGTGTCCATCCATGGGGATCGATGCAGCATTTTGGGGTGAAGACATGACCTTAGTGACATGGACAAATCTTTTGAGATGAAGCTGTCATAGCAATACAACTGCAGCTTTTCCTGCTCCTTTGATTTTCTGTGACATCCCGTCAGAAAGCAGTGTGGGACCTGCCCTTCCCAGAATGCTCCTTGCTAGAAGATCTCACCTCGGCTAAGCAGGAAGATGAAGGAAGCCTGTACGTTTTAGTGTAGTAAGAATATTTCTACAATCGGCTCTCTCTTAATAAGTTTGCAGGAAACAGTTTGGCCAGGATACTTACTAGAAGGCAGAAGACATATGTTCAAGACTGGACTCTGCCATCATGTGGCTTTGAACCATTCTCTTCTGCCCCTAGCTAGATCTGGAGCTCTCTGTGTGCTGTACAGTGGCTAAAACAACAAATTAGTTGGGTCCCGTAGGTGTTGTTATAATACAAATAATTAAACCATAACGAATGCTTGTGAAAGGTGTTGTGATTGACAAACTTGTAGACAAATCCTCTGTTTAGCCACACAGCAGGTACAGATCGCCATGGCAACTGGGGTTTGCAGCCTGGCTCCTAGCTCCACTGTGGAAATGCAATGGAGAAGCACCCTCTGGAGACCAAAAGTAAAACTGCTGGAGCCTAGATGAGAGCCAATTTTGTGCAGCCTTGCTCTACAGGTATAAAGGTCAGTGTCTCTGGCTCATTCAGTTCCAGGACTTCCTGCAGAAACTGCCAACAGAAGTTGCCAATGGTATTTTCCTGATGAGGATATTTGTGCTATGGTAGCTGGCCCGAGAACTGACAAACATGTTAATTTCTGACTGAACAGACATCATATAGAAGCCATACCCAGTGCAACTTAGACTGTAGTCAAAATGATGACCAAGAAATCAAAAGCTATATCCTATTTCTACTCCCATTACTGAAGAGCAATAGGAACATAAATGATGAATATCAATAGCCCCACATGCAAGGGAATAAATCATATGATGTATCCAGGAAAGTGCTGCAGCTTTGCAAATATTCTCCCCTGAATTTTCTATTTATCTGTCCTGCTCCTTTGAAGCGTGGCAGCATCAAAGCAGAGTAGCGAGAATTCAAGGCTGCATCTTTCCCACTGTGTAAAATGTATTCTGACCCACTTTTTTTGGTTTGTATCAAGAAACAGAGCAACATGAAATCCCCTGATCTGAGTTCTTTATTGGTTTCTTGTTCATTTTTCTTAGCAAGGTGATACCTAAGGCTCTATTCTGCACGGCATAGAGGTACATCTCAAGGTAATTTCTGAGTGACAACATTCTATTACCTATTAGAAGGACAGTGGTTTTCAGTTATACTTGGTTGTGTAATTTTTCCTTCTGTTTTTTGTGGTGTTGTTTTCATGGGGATTTGTAAAGAATTTCAGCTAAGACGCAGTGAGTTTCACTGGCTTTAAGCCACATGTCTAATAATCTTGGTGCAAGTCTGTATTTGAATAGTTTTAGTCACAATACAAGAGCTCTATTTTGATTTAACTTAAGTAGTTTATATATAGATTTAAGCAAAATTAAAATAGAACACTCTTATTCCAAAAAATAAGCATCCACACATACACTTGCATTGATTACAAGTGTGAATTACAAATACAGCTATTTGGAAAATATTTATTTTTTTTCTATGAAAATTTCAGTTTTTTTAGCAAAATATTAAATCCAGAAATATTGCAGCTGAAAACCAATGTATTTCAGTTTAGAAATCCTGGCCCTTTTGCCTCATAGGAATTGTAATTCAGATGCCTTATTCTTCCATTTTCCTCTGTATGACAAGCTACCAGGTTGAACTATATCTCTGATGATTCCCCACATTTCACTCTTATAGTGAGATGAGAGTCTGTTGTTAGGGTCTCTGGCATATCCCATCATGGACAGCCAGCCTACTGTGGAGAATGGAGAGACAAGACAGCCAAATTACAGCTCCCAGTTGGCAGTGTGGCAGTATTGGCAAATCAAATATTGTTTTTTAGCCAAACAAACATGGGCTATGTCCACACTGGCAAGTTAGTTCAAATTAAGGAGGCTTAATTCGAACTAACTAAAGCCATGGCTACACTAGGCTTTAGTTAGTTTGAATTAAGGGCTTCCTTAATTCGAACTAATAAGTTCGAATAGGGTATCCGAACTAAGGGGTTAATTCGAACTAACTAGTTCGAATTAACCAATGTGGCCATGTTAATTCGAACTAATTTCTTAGTTCGAATTAACCGGCCATTGAAATGAATGGGGATCGCTAATTCGAACTAACATTCCAATGTGGCCATGCTAGTTTGAATTAAGCTAATTCGAACTAATTTTAGCAAGTGTAGACATAGCCAAGGAGTCCAGGGGCACATGAGCTTTCGTGGGAGAAGTTCTCATCCATTTTTTGGCTTTTTTTATGGATGTGAATTATACCTGTTTGGTAATCAGTTTTTGCCTAATTATAATTATAACAGGGTGTAGGGCAAGATTTTGAGAAATGACAAGTGATTGTGGAGGGTAGGATGAAGTTAAGGTGCCCACCTCAGGATGCTTAAAAAACACCTGATTTTCAAAAAGTGCTGAGCACTCACTGAAAAACAATGCATCTTTATATGCCTCGGGTCTACAGTGTTTCCAATTATTAATTTTATCACAGTTTTTGGCATTTTTCTTAAAATCCTAGCTCCTGGAGTCAAGTGATGACTTGAAAATTTCAGCTTCCATAAAAAAGGATCTGAAATTTACTTTAAGGTTAACAAAAAATCTCATGATTTCATAGGCACTCTCATGATTTTGGAGGATCACTGGGGTTGGCTATCCTCACCAATATCCTAATGAATCAGACTATAGTCTCAGCATAGAGCATTTTCCAGAGTGTGATGAAGGTTTATTTAAGCCCAGAAAGAGTCAAACAGACAACATTTCATTGAAAAACCAACATTTAAACAATATGACAAATTGTTGATTAAGTGACTGACTGCTCATTGGGTTTTCATTAAATAATTCACTGATTCATACCCTTCTTGACAATACCAGAATACAAGAAGGCAGCTGTGTTAATCTCTGTGTTTGACAAAGGGCACCTCAGATTCAATATTTTGAATAAGCCGATCTATCACAGAGCTTGGTGCATTGGGTTTATCTTTATGACTTTTCATCTTCTTGCAAAGGGGGTGGAATTTAAGAAGTTACGAATGCACACAGAATAGGATGTCTGCACAGTGCACACATTTCTGCTTTACACATCTCGTGATCTTCTTAAGTCTCATCTCCCTTTCACATATTTAGTACCAGCTTTCTCTCTGTCCCTGCAATAGCTGAGTGAATAATAAACTACTTGTGGATATTCCATGAGCAAGAAAAGAGGCTAAATGTGTCTGATCGTTAGTAAAGTCTGATTTCCTAAAATGTATTACTTATGGTTAAAACATCTCCTAAGGCAAAGGCCCAGCAAAAGAACTATGCAGCACATATTTATGATTTAAATGAGAATTATACACTTTGTACTGGTCTTTACAGAGGGGTGTATTTTATTTTCCTATGAAAATTTTCAGCAAATGTTTTTGCTTTTAAAAAAAATTCAAGATGTGGTCACAAACAGTTCAATAGCTAAATTTTCTCAGCTAGTTGTGACTGCTCAGTTAAGCCACCTGATATTGTTTCTGTCCCTTGACTGGAAGAGCTTGTGGGCACTTCCAAGAAAAAAAACATGTGAATGACAAACTTGATTTCTGTGAATGAACCTATGATTCTGAAACAAATTTCTGGGAATGAAAAGAGGGTACAATTAGAGGTCTTGAACATTTCATAGACTTGGACAACTGGAAGAGACTCAAAAGGTCATCTAGTTCAATTCCCTATACTTACAGCATAACTAAGTATTAGCTAGACAATCCCTGACAGGGATTTGTCTAACCTGTTCTTAAAAAAAAATCACAGTGATAGAGATTCTAGGAAATTTATTCCACTGCTTAACTATTTGTATAGTTAGGAATTTTATCCTAATATCCAACCTAAACCAACCTTGCTTCAAATAAGTCCATTGCTTTTTGTCATATCATCAGAGTTTTAAGAAGATCATTTTTTTTTCTGCCTCCTTCTTGTAACAACCTTTTATGTAGATGGAAACTGTTATCATGTTCTCCCCTCAGTCTTCTCCTCTCCAGACTAAACAAACTCAGCTTTTTCAATCTTCACTCATGTGGCCTGTTTTCCAGAGCTTTAATCCTCCCCCCCCCCTTTTTTTTTCTGGGCTTTCTCGTATTTGTCCACATCTTTCATGAAATGTGGTGCCCAGAACTGGACACAATGCTCCAGTTCAGACCTAATCAGCATGGAGTAGAGCAAAAGGATTACTTCTTCTCTCTTGCTTACAACGCTCCTCATAATACATCCTAGAATGGTGTTTGGTTTTTTTTTTGGAACAGTGTTACACTGTTCACTCATATTTAGCTTTTGATCTACTATTACCTCCAGGCCCCTTTCCATAGTACTCCTCCCTAGGCAATCATTTCCCATTTTGTATGTGTGCAAGTAATGATTCCTTCCTAAATGGAGTATTTGTATTTGTCCTTATTGAATTTCATCCTATTTCTTTCAGACAATTGCTCCAGATCATTTTTGTTTTTAATCTGATCCTCCAAAACACTTGCAACCCCTCCTAATTTGGTATCATTCACAACTTTAGAAGTCTACTCTATGTTATTATCTATATCATTGAAGAAAATATCAAACAGAACCACACCCAGAACTGATCCCTGCGAGACCCCCACTCGATATGCCCTATCTTTCCATTTGTGGAAAGTTAACGCTTAAGGAGTGGAACACAGTCCAATGAATTCATTTGCGAGAATATTCACAGAATTGTTGTGAAGTATTTTGCCATCACAGGGCCCTGTGGCACTCATATGGCCATGGATGCTCTTGTAAGGTTCATCTCTGCAATTTCTGCCATCTGAAATAGTCTGAGGGTTTTGTTTTGTTTTGTTTTTAAACTTTGAACTGGAATCACTTCACTCAAACAATTTAGGGATAGGGTTCAAATCCAATCATGTACATGAGAGTTAATAGTCACCATTAGGCAGCCTCTTCTATGACTGAACTTTTAATTAAGTTATTCATTGTTTCTGAGGGGGTGTAATGACTGTTCATTTCCAGTATATCAGGATTAATTGCCTGTATAGACCTTGGGAGCCATGATCCTTTAGCTAGCTGAAATTGCTAAAACAGAACTGAGTAGAGCTTTTGCAGCAGAGTTGTAGTTTAACAAATAGGGAGTAAATCTAAAGCATGTTATCAGATCTTGCAGAGGCCCAGGTGGGGGCTTCTTGCAATGGAGTGAATCAGGACCATGAAGCAATAGTTTTGGAAATAGCAGCTGAAATGAGGTCCCTGAAGCAGAAAAGCTACTGATGTGGATGAGGTTGAAAAAGCATATCCTGGCAGGAGAACTAGTTTACTGTATTTCAGCTTGAGTTTGACAGTGATCGCTGAGTAGGGGTGGTTGGAGAGTAAGGAGAGTTGTTCATTCGGAAGCAGATATGGTCCAGCAGCCTGCACAATGGCTTATAGGTGCTGAAAGGCAACAAGTATTAGACCTGGGTGAAACCTAAAAATAGACGTAGTTGATTTTTTTTTAAAAATAGTTTTGGTTCAACACAAAACTATTTGTGGATTAGAAACAAAAGTATTTTCAATCAGTCACAAAATGTCCAAGAAGTAGTGTAGGAGGAAGTGGTGGTGGGGGTGCTCCCTGGTTACTATTAAAACCAGTGGACAAAGTCCTCATTGGATGTGGAAGAGACACCTTCAACTCTTCTCCGAGTGTTGATTTTTTTAATTAACCAATTTTTTTTTTTTAAAATTCACATTCAGTTTGACAAAATGATTTTTTTTCAGAACTGCCTCCAAGCAAAAAGTCAGTCATTCACTCAGCTTTAATTAGCTTTTATACTGCAAAGAGAATTTTATAGGGTGGGGGAAGAGTTACCTGGTCTGGGATTTGGCCAGCTGAGTTCACACCTTGATCCTTAAGAAAGAGAGAATGAAGAGTCCAATGAGTTCTTTAATCCTCAATTCCCCGAAATATGCATATGCCGGGTAACATCATGGTTTTAAATCTCAATGGTCAGCATAGACTTTATATATTTATTTCTTTTAATTGTGTAAAAGTTTGAGTCAATTTGTGTTTAGCAAAACCACACTTCGTGGATAAGAGAACCAGGTGCCATAGGGGATATGGGTCTGAATTCTATCCTGGACCCAGCCTGCAGTCTTTGGACTTTCAAATCACCCCTTTGGCCACTTTTTCTTGTAAGGAATAAATATACAGTACTGTGATTGATAAGAAAAGAGAGAAAAGCCTAGAAGAGATGAACCTGGATGGATTGTGGGTTGCCCTGTTCTGAACCCCAGTATATTTAAATTCCCCAATAAATATGCAAATAAGTATGTGCATCTTCATTGTTATACAAATTAGGGTACTACACCATATGCACTGAATCTCCATGTTTTTTGCATCTTCACGCTTACCAGATATCACCTGAACTTTTCCCTAAAAGTAAAAGTCTTAAAATTGACATTCAACTACATTGAAACTGGTGAAAAGGTTTGTTAGAAGTCCAGTGAGCTCAATCTGCTTAGACTATCACAGCCCTCCACCTGTTGCTGCTGATGATAAATTTTTCAGACCTTTTATTATGGGATTTATGTCTCTTATTTGAAATTGGAAGCAATGTAAGCAATTCTATTCTGCATGGCTATGTCTACACTAGAAAAAGTTAAGCTGACTTTGTTAAATCAACTTAATAAGGTTGACTTTAAGTTGACTTAAAGTTGACCTTATTAAGTCAACTTAACAAAGTGGCTCCTTTTAAGTCGACTTTATTAAGTCAACTTAACATTAGAGATGGGCGTCCACACTGGCATTAAGTCGACTTAATAAAGTTGACTTAAGAGCTACTACCCATCCACACCATCCTTAAGTCGACTTAAGAAGTCAATTTAAGGCTTAAGTCGACCTAAGGAGGGGTAGTTATTAAGTTGACTTAACCTTTCATTAAGTCGACTTAAGGAATTTCTTAAGTCGACTTAGTGAAAGCCCAGTGTGGACATGGAGTAATTTAGGTTGACTTAAAGGACCTTAAGTCAACCTAAATTGCTAGTGTAGACTTACCCCTTGTGTTTTGAGTTTTCTAACTATTAAAAAAAAACAAAAAAAACCCCACAGTAAACCATTCCTGCTATAATCCAAAAATGAAAGCCATATTCAACCCTGTTTTCCTCCCATTCAGAGATCTCAAAAATGGTTTTTCTTTTAAACTTCAAAATAGAGCAAAACTGGGGATTTTGTCCTCACATGTTCATTTTGAAAACAATGGCTTCTATAGGAGCATGAACACACCCACAGTCTGGAATGAAGGAAATCTCCTTACTTTGCTTGAAAATCTTGCCCTTAGAATATCCCACATAGTTACTTTACTTGGTTTTAGACTGTGCTGATATTTTACATTTTACATCCCCATCTATAAAATGACAATGATAAAACGTCCTCTATCTGCATAGATTATTTGGACTGCAATTCATTGGTGTGAACAATGTCTCTTATAGTGTAATGTGCAGTATGCGTGGAACACAAACAATAACAGAACAATACATGGTTTTCCGCTCTCCCCCATATAACTTCCCTAGATGCAGACTTGGGAGAGAGGGAACTTCCGTCTTCAATCCCGTCCAGAAGAAAAATCTGTTTCTTTAACTTACTCAGTGGACATTAATGTACATTAGCTAGTAGAGCTCTGTAAAGTGACCCAGCATATTCACAATGTGTTTCGACCAAGGCATTCAATGGCAAGATGCTGACCCCCAACATAAATCAAGCATTACCTCTTTCTTCTAACCCAGGGGTTGGAATGCCTGTGCCAAAGCTGGCACGCACACCTATTAACAGCGGCACACAGAGCTCCTGGACCTGAGGCATTGCAGAGGTTCTGCCCTGCTGGACCTGCCCCCAGCGGGACCTGGGGCCGCAAGATCCACATGAGCACCATGGCTCCTGTCCCCTCCTGGGCCTGCTCCACAGCTGGGGAAAGGGAGGGTGGAGCCAGCAGGGAAATGAGCTGTGGCTCACCACAGCTCCTTGCCCCACCCCCGGCACCTGCTAGCCCCGCTGAACGCACCTGCTGCAGGTTAGGGGGTCGGGGCTAGCACAGGGGCCAGCAAAGGGTGCCGATCCCTGTTCTAACCCTTTAGCAAGCAGTCAGGACATGGCACACACAAGGGAAAGGATCGTTGCTGCACTGTGATTATGTTGTGCTAATTGGCTTCAAGCAGCTTATGTAAATCATTTCAAGATCATCGCTCAAAATAAAAGCAAAATGCATATTTGGGCTGGCGATCTGCACATCGGATGAAGTAGTGAGTTGGTTCCAGCCTTAGCCTAAAAATGAGGCAGCAGTCAGGTGAAATCTCACCTCGTTGTCTCAAAGACTCTCGCCTTTCTAACTTGCTCGTGGATAAGATTGGAGCTGACAGTGGCCACGGAGCACATCTAGACATGTGTACCGGTTCATCGTTACGCCATCAGCCTGACAATGTCCAGACTCATCCCCCTCACTGAGCCAGATGTGCACCAGCCATGCAGGAAGGGTGGCAATCCGGGCCGCGTGTCAGATCCTATTAAGACTAAGGCGCTGATGCTGTATCTGTTTCATGCTGCCTCACTACCTTCGAAAATAAAATCTGAATGCATTAAGTGGGTTAGCAGCATGGTAGCCGTATCAATATCTCTGCAGGGGTGCAACTGATTTACCCCTTCGGCGTGTTTCAGACCATTCAATGTGCAGCGCACAAAGTCAATTTAATGGAATAATTTAAACAGCCAATCATTGTGACTGTTTCTAGGCTCCAGTGGATACATCTTTGGCCCCCTTCCATTTTATTACACAATTCTTAATTCTCTTTAATGGAGAATGCACAACCAAATCCTGTGTAATGTTTTAAAGGTCCAAACTTGCCACTTGTACACCCACTGAGTAGCGCACATGGAGCAGTGCAAGTGATTTGAATGGGACTGCGTATAGATAAAGGAGAATTCAGCTCTGGGGTAGAAGAATTGGGTCAAAAAATCTAGGACTTGGAACCACAATTAGGTGCCTGCAAGTCCAACATTCAGGTGCCACAGAGAGCCTCAAAACCACCACTCAGCTGCCGCTTTCCCCTATGGGAGCTTAATTTGTTGACAGTGAACTTGCTCAAAATGCCTAATCCTTTCGTTGCACCACAGCTAACGAGCTGGTCAGAGCCCTCATCCAAGCCAAAGCATGGCCTCAATTACACGTTCCTTCATCCATCTCACCAGCAGGGCACGAGCCAACAGACATGTTCAGCTGACAGCTACAGACTGGGGCCTGGCACAGATAGCAGGAATGTGAGAGACTCAAGTTGGAATGCCCATTTTGCCTAAGCTGGAGTAGATCTCCCACATCTTGGGGGTGTGTGTGTGGGTGTGTGTAAAAGAGAGAATGAAAGGAAGAGATAGAATCCCTTTCCAAGATGCCTAACTGGAATCTAAGGTCTGGTCTACGCTGCCAACTACATTAGTAGTAGATACACAAGCCACATACGGAAACTTGCATATCTCCCATCAGTCTATTAACCTTCCCTTACTGAAGCGTCTCCATGAAGCTTTATTCTTTTGGGGGGGATGGATTTACTGTGTCAACTGGAGAACACATCTGGGATTGACTGTGCACTGCCCGCTCAATAGATCCCACTGCATCCATTCGATGCAGTCCCAGAACAGCCCAGGCAGTGTAGACATACCCTGTCTCAGGGCTGAGAAATCACTCAGCAGCAAGTCTAGCATTCAGGCACTGAAATACTGAGTGTCGTAAGGCCTGCATACCTTTGTGAATCTAGCCCTTGGTTCATTTGTGCTACTTGTCATCAGCTGATGAGTAATAAGTATTTCCCTTTGTGGTGTACCTAGGGAGTTTGTGCATCATATCATAAATTCAGGTTGGAAGGGACTAAGAGTGGGTTATTTGGGCTCAGATTGTTAAAGGTATTTGAGCATTATTCAGTTCAACAATTGAAAGCCTACAAGGCTAGATTTTTAAAGATATTGGGTGTATAATTGTGCAGATATAAAATTTTCAAAAGTGTCTAGCTGGCCAATGTTCATTGAAATCAACTGACTTTTAGTGAAATTTAAAAACCAGATTTTTAAAATCATTTAGATGGAATCAATTGAAATCAATGCGTGATAGATGTCTAAAATACCTTTAAAATCTCACTGTAGCCTCCTAACATACTTTTGAAAATGAGATCTAGGCTCCTAAGTGACAACCCTTTTCAACACTGAGTGGTGTAATGCCTTAAAACTTCTAAGAATCTCGGCCTTATCCCTTCTTGCAACAAGATTTATTTCACTTAATTAATTCACATTTTAGTCTGTGTAGTGCAGCAGCTTAAGTCAACTTAAGGAAAATTAAAGTCAACTTTACTAAACCTCATTTAAAGTCGACTTTACTGGCTAAGTCGACTTTATAAAGTTGACTTAGCCAGTGTAGACGCAGATTAGCCCTAAATCGACTTTAAGTTGACTTAAAGGGCGTCAGGGCTCCCCCACTGCCCTCCCTGCCAGGGTGGCTGGCACAGGCAGAACCTGGTGTGCCCCCCCAACCCCCCAAGGCAGGACAGAGTCTTCCCCATGCTACTCCTATGCCCTGCCAGTGTCCCTGTTCTGCTCAGCCCCCACTGTATCCAGGTACAATGGGGCAAATGCTGAGCCCCCTGGCACTTGGCAAGGGGCGCCCCCCCTGCCACCGTGGACCAGTCCCAGGTCCACCTAGCCCATGATAAATGCAGTTGATCCATTTATTTCTTGGAAACCAGCACCACTTATATGTCATAATAAACACATTTTACATGATTAAAAAAACCCAACAACGAGAGTCCTGCGGCACTTTATAGACTAACAGATGTCTTCGGACATAAGCTTTCATGGGCTATAACCCACTTCGTCAGATGCATGAAGTGGAAACCACAGTTGAGAGGTATATACACACATGCCAGGATGGAGGAAGGCAAATGTTAGCAAAGTCAGTTCAGAGAGCTGATTTGCAAGCTTGACACAATCAGAGTGGGTCTGAATAGGGACTTGGAATGGTTAGCACATTACAAAAAGTGATTATTCTGTTCACACATTTCTCTCCCTTTGACCAACTGGTGTGAATGGGCCCTATTTGCTCTCTGAACTGACTTTGCTAACACTTGCCTTCCTCCGTCCTGGCATGTGTATATACCTCTCAATTGTGGTTTCCACTTCATGCATCTGACGAAGTGGGTTATAGCCCACAGGACAGCTTATGCTTATACTGTTAGTCTATAAGGTGCCACAGGACTTTCATTGTTTTTGCTGTATACAGACTAACATGGCTATCCCACTGGAAATTTTTACATGACTGATATGCTGTCACATCTTGTGTGGAGCAGGGTAACTATTCACCAGCACAAATGAAAACTACAGAACAGTTTATGATAGGAAATGAAAAATTCCATGTTCAATTGATAATTGCAAGGAGAAATTGATTGCATTCAATAGGTTTTGGATCAGGCTTTACAAGATCCTTTCTATTTGATGCTGGAATAAATCGTTTTCATATTACACCAACTCTGTCTGACTCCAGTCTTTTTCTGGTTATGACCTTTAGGGATTTCACAAAATTCGCTAGCTGTTGTGCAGGACTTCTTATCCTTTTAAAAATCTATAATAAACACCTGTCAGATATTGCTGCAATAGGATAACATATTGCCCCCACACTGGGATCAATCAAATCCCAGAGCCTGAAATTCAATATGTCTTGTCTAAGGGATGTGAAATTTACTGAATAAATTAAGGGGGAAGTTTGCAGCTTTTGGAGACTTAAATTACAAAAGCTATTTGATACACGTACAGGTTGCAGAAGCCTAATGAAAACTGTAACTAATGAGCTAGTGACCATGGTCTATTTCTGACCTGTTATGACTTTGCTCATATCACTCCTCTGTGCTTTAGTTTCCCAGCTCATAAGGGTTTTTGGCTATGTCCACACCAGAAAAAGTTAGGTCAACTCTGTTAAGTTGACTTAATAAAAAGCCGACCTTATTAAGTCAATTTAATAAAGTGGACTAAGTCGACTTAACTTTAAGTCAACTTAGTCCACTTTGTTAAGTCAACCTAACCACCCTTAAGTCGACTTAATAAAGTTGACTTAAGGGTTACTCCACGTCCACACTGTCCTTAAGTCGATTTAAGGAGTCGACTTAAGGCTTATGTTGACCTAATGGGTGGTTCTTATTAAGTCGACTTAAGCTTTCAATAAGTCGACTTAAGGAATTTCTTAAGTCAACTTAATAAAAGTCTGGCAGAGACAGGGAGTAATTTAGGTCGACTTAAGCCTCCTCAAGTCAACCTAAATTGCTAGTGTAGACATAGCCTTTGAGACCTAAGTATGGCCACACTTAAGGTTAGATTGACAGAGCTACATCAGTCAGGGTTGTGAAAAATCCACACCCTTGACCAACATAGCTATGCCAAGCTAGCCCTGAGCCTAGATGCAACTATCTCAAAAGAAGAATATTTCTTTTAACATAGCTGTTGTCAGGGTGGTGTTCCTACACCAATGGAAAAACCCTTTCTGTCAGTGTAGGTTGTGTCTACACTAGGGGGTAATGCCAGAATAGCTAAGGCAATGAATCTATGGCAGGATATTCTCCATCATGTAAATTTACCCGTCTTATGACTAGGTTAAACTCTGCCATTCTTACTGATGTTGAATAATATTTGAAAAAAAGCCCTGCAGTAACCATTGGAACTAATTGTTCAATAGGTTAGTAGGCAATGTGAGTAAAAGTAGCTGAATCTGTGCCTTTTCACTTCTTTTTTCTCCAAAGAATTCCGAGAAACTAGGATTAAAAAATGTTACATCAAGTTAAAATATTATAATTGTTATTTCTTTTAATTTAAACTTGGCAATAGAAGCTCACTCTTGACATTCACAGTTAATTTAAACTAACTTGGCATTCAAGGGCTCTACCTAAGGGCATATTTGCTTCGCTAAACATGAAAAGAGGTTTGTGTGACTAATTTTGGATTTTACAAATATATATATAGTCAGATAATGCTGCAATTGTCATGGATAAATTCATCTTTCCCACATGCTAATCCATATATTGCATTGTGGTATTAGAGTACTTCTTTTATTTACAATGTTTCACTTAAACTGCGTAAGCTGAACAGCCACAAAGCCTTTTTGTTTAAGAAGATTTATCTATCTGTAGATTTTAAAGAAGGAAAGTTCCATTATGATCATCTGGTCTGGCCTGCATAACATACACCAAATAACTTCAAAATCAAGCCTATAACTTTGGTTTCAATTGGAACACATAATTTGAAAGATATCCCATCTCGATGTAAAGACTTCAGGAGATGGAGAATCTACCACATCTCTAGGAAACTTATTCCAGTGGTTAATTATCCTCACTGTTAAAACTTTGCACTTCCAGGCTACATTACTACTTTAGTCTACTATAGCCAAATGGCTTGTGAAAAGTTTCTCTCATAGATAATGAATTGGCTTTGAACAAATACCAGAAGAATCTCATTTTTATGCCATTTGCCAACACCTCTTAGAATCATAGAAGATTAGGGTTGGAAGGGACCTCAGGAAGTCATCTAGTCCAAACACCTTCTCAAACCAACTAAATCATCTGAACCAGAGTCTGTCAAGCCAAGTTTTTAAAATATCTAAGGATGGAGATTCCAACATAATCCACTCTACTGCTTTACCACCCTCCTAGTAAAAAAAGGTTTTCCTAATATACAAACTAGACCTCACAGACTGCAACTTGAGACCCTCTGTTCTGTCAACTGCCACTATTGAGAACAATCTAGCTCCACCCCCCCTTCAGGTGGTTGAAGGTTGCTATCAAATCCCCCTCACTCATCTCTTCTGCAGATTAATAAACCCAGTTCCTTCAGCCTTTCTTTCTTAGTCATGTGTTCCAGCCCCCTAATCATTTTCTTTTTCCTCCACTGAACTCTCTCCAATTTGTCCACATTCTTCCTTTAGTGAGAGATCCAAAAGTGGACACAGTATTCCAAATGTGGCCTCACTAGTGCCTAACAGAGGGAAATAATCACTTCCCTTGACTGCTGGCAACGCTTCTTCTAATGCAGCCCAATATGCTGCTAGTCTTCTTTGTAACAGAGCATACTGTTGACTCATATCCAACTTTTTGTTGATTTTAACCCCCAGGTCTTTTTCTTAAGAACTACTGCTTAGCCAGTCAGTCCTTAGTCTGCAGCAGTGGATTGGATTCTTCCATTGCAGGATTCTGCACTCATCCTTCTTAAACTTAATCAGATTTCTTTTGGACCAACCCTCCTATTTGTGAAGGTCACTTGAGATGTATCCTTACTATCCAGGGTATCTACCACTGCCCCCAAACTTAGTGTCATCTTCAAATTTGATGAGTGTGCAATCCACCCTATCATCCAGATCATTAATGAAGATGTTGAACAAAACTAGCCCCAGCATCGACTCCTTGATACTGGGTGCAAACTAGATATCGAACCATTGATCATTAAGCCCAGTGATTTATGATCCATTTATCCAACCCATTCTTCTTTAACTTGCTGGCAAAAATACTATGTAAAAACATAACAAAAGCTTTTCTAAAGTGAAGGTATATCACTGCTTTCCCCACATCCACAGAGCCAATTATTTCATCATAGAAGGCAATCAAGTTGGTCAGGCATGACTTGTCCTTGGTGAATCAATGCTGACTATTCCTGATCACCTTCCTATCCTCTAAGTGCTTCAAAATGGATTTCTTGAGGACCTGAACCATGATTTTTCCAGGAACTGAGGTGATATTGACTGGTTTGTGGTTCCCCAGATCCTCATTCTTCTCTTTTCTGAAGATAAACACTACATTTGCCTTTTTCCAATCATTCAGTATCTCTCCTGAATGCCAAAGATAATGGCCAGTGATTCTGCAATTACATTAGTCAACTCACTCAGCATTCTTGAATGCATTTCATCCAGCTCCATGGACTTCTGTAAGCAGAGACAGTCTTAGGGATTCTGGGGCCCGGGGCAAAAGTCAAGGATGGACAAAGATTAATCTGAGCTGTTCACAGGTGGAGGTCATTGAGAACATCACATGCCCTGCTAACCATTTTGCAGGTCATCCACTATGATTAGAAACATCTTTTCCAGGAATTGGCTTGCATAGATCGTGTATAGGTACACAGAACTCTCTGCATGCGGACTGTGGCTTGCATAATCTGTATGTATGGGTGTCCTGGCTTTTCCCAGGGATGAAGGGATGTCAGTGCTGGGGTCTTATGTTGCACTTGACATTGGCGATGTTCCTTTGCTACTTTCTCCAGGTCCTCATCTATGTTTGGATACCATACATTGTTTTGAGCCGAATATTTCACATGTGAAATGCTAAGGTGTGCTTCATGAAACTCTTTCAGACTCAATCTTCTCTTTGGGTTGGGGTAGGGGGGATAACAACTTTTGTGCCCCATGATATGCATGCTTTCTTTATACTTAATTCTGTACTCCTGGCTCTAAATGAGCAGAACTCTTCCCTCACATTTACTTGGCCAGGCATGCAATATGTGCTGCTGCACTTGGGACAGGATCAGATCCTGTCAAGCATATTTCCTTGTCTGGGAAGCCCTACTTCATGTCTGGTCAAAATGTCCTCTGAGTAACACAGTCTCTTCTATATGTACCACATGATTTGTGAGTAAGAGCTGTGTGCTGAGTGTACCTGTTTTGGCATGCTGAAATTCTGTCTTGGATGCTATTCCATCCTGGAAGGCAACTTTGTAAAGTATCTGCGGAGTACACAAGAAACACACTTTGTACATAGTTGAATAAAGCAGCATGTTCCCAGCCTGCCACACTATCAGTACAGTCGGAGAAAGTACACTCTAAATAAGCAGGAAGTAAGGGATGGATGGAGCATTGCTCCCAACCATAATACCCTGGGAAACCCAGTTCATCTTTTGATGACCATTCACGTACAGTCTGGGGTTGAAAGCAAAGGGGAGTTGTGTCGGGGACTCAAGATGGAAGTCTGTTGCAGGTCTCCTATTAAAAGATTTGTGGATTCTTTTCCCTTGATTTCTACTGAGTTTTCTGCTGTGTATGCAAGAGAGAAAGAGAGAGAGAGAGAAACAGACAGACAGAGAATTTCTGTCAAAAGCAAATTTCTCTTTGAGAGACAATAGCAGATATGAAATCTCCCGCTAACATAGAAAGACTAGACCTTGAGGCAGAACTTGGTTTTTTATCTTTAGTCAAGAAAGACAAGAATGAGTTACAGTCTTTCTAAATGTCACTGAAGGAAAATTTCTCTTGTCTGTGTCTCTCATTTTTAAAGTCATTACTAAGCAATTACATGACATTTAAAAAAAAACCAAAGCAGCCCACACAGCAGAAGGAAATAATTCATAATAAGTAGCATTGTATGTGAAGGTGTACTTGTATGCAAATTTCCAAGGACCTCAAAGCTCTTAAAAATACCCACTAATAAAGTCTCACAACAAGTTTAGGAAAATTATCTTCATTTTGTGATTGGAAACACAAAGAAGCTAAGTAATTTGTACAAAATCATGAACTTCATGAGTGGCAGAACCAAGAATATAACCATCAAATCCATCTCCATTCCCCTTTGGGGGGCCTCTAATTTGCATTGTCATAGTCACTTAGACTATGTCCACACTTGTTAATTTAAGTCGACTTTCGCTAAGTCGACTTAGCATGCCCACACCTAAATTTTAAGTCGACTTAGGGTAGAACTTACAAAATCCACACTGGGCGCCTAGGTCAACTTCTAGGGGCTAGGTGGACCTGGGAGAGGTTCACGGTGGCAGGGGTGGCACCCCTTGACAAGTGCCAGGGGGCTCAGCCTTTGCCCCATTGTACCTTGATACAATGGGGCAAAGGGGGACAGGGACCCTGGCAGGGCATAAGGGCAGGGTGGGCTGGGCTCTCCCTGCCCTGTGGGGGGGCATGCCAGGCTCTATGTGTGCCACCCCCCCCCGGCAGGGAGGGCAGTGGAGGAGTCCTGGAGAGCCCTAGGTTGACTTAGAGTCAATTTAGGGCTACTCCAGGTCTACACTGGCTTAAGTCGACTTTAGAAAGCCAAAAGTCGACTTAAAATGAGGTTTTAAAAAGTTGACTTAATTTTCCTTAAGTCGACTTAAGCAGCTTGCTTAAGTTGACTTAAGGAAAGTGTAATGTAGACGCAGAGTAAATTAAGTCGATGTAAGTAATCTTAAGTCGACTTAATTTACAAGTGTAGATGCACTCTTAGACTGGAGACTGTGTCCACTATCTCCAAGGTATGGAAAGGAGAAGAATATATGGGGAAGATTCCTTTGCTCCCCTCTTCCCTCCCCCGCCCGCTCCCATCCCATTTTCACAAGGATAGAGAAAGTCAGCACCCAGAGGCACAGTAGAGTAGTACAGTATAGACAGAACAAATATTACAGGGATGATGATGACTCTACTGAAAGTATTTGAAAGAGGCAAGCATGAAGGCTGGCAAAACAGGGTATAACTGGGAATAATGGGATGGAAATTAGAGATGGAAAGAGTTGGTGGAATACCTGGCAAAACTTCAAAGAGTGAAATCTATTAGCTTGTGAAAAACAACAGCCAAGAGACTTTGTGGAAGGCCCATAGGCTATGTCTACATTGGCAAATGAGTTCAAATTAAGGAAGCTTAATTGGAACTAACTAAAGCTATGGCTACACTAGGCTTTAATTAGTTCAAATTAAGGGCTTCCTTAATTTGAACTAATAAATTTGAACATGCTATTCAAACTAAAAGTTAATTCAAACTAGTTAGTTTGAATTAACCAATGTAGCCATGTTAGTTCAAACTAATTGCTTAGTTCGAACTAACCGGCCCATTGAACTCAATGCAATTTGCTAATTTGAACTAAGCAAGTGCCATGAATGGCACTTGCTTAGTTCAAACTAAATTTTTCTAAATTTAACTAATTCAAATTAACTTTAGTAAGTGTAGACATAGCCATTGAAATTGTATCTGACATTAGGAAGGGAGTAAGGGAACCAAATAAGTTTTGTCCTCCAAAAAATGATGCAAGTACAGAAAGAGGGTAATTAAAATTGTATTATAGTTAACTGAGTCTTATAGATTTCACACCAAACTTTAAGGCAATATCATTTAGTATCACCATCCTTTTCTTTTTCACAATATGCTCAATAGGAACGACCTGAAAATGGGAATGTACTTGTGGGTTATGGGTACAGTGGCATTGATCCTGACCATATGACAACCTCATGTTGGTAATGATAAATTTGCTTAAAAAAAACCTCTGTGTAGTTCTACAAGGAATCATCATTTAGAACATGTAAACTGAAACTCCACACTGGTCTTCCACTCTGTAGGACCTAGAAGTATAAAGCAGAATCTCACCCTTTATTTTCAAAAAAGTTTGCAGCCTCTTCTTTTTGCAAGAAAATAACCTTGCAGATGTGTTTTGGCTCCAAGAATCAAAGCTTTTCACTCACTTTTCCCAAACCAAGTCTTCTTGGTTCTCACTTATCTACAAAGGGATGTCATTTGGCATCCGTGAAGACCATGGCCAGTGTTCAGGAGGGCCCTGTGACCTATGTGTGCCTATAGTAGCTTACACTGAAAATGCTAAAAAATGGCGGCTAACCCTGAAGTTAGAGTCACCAAAAAAGTCACAAACAGTCCTTATTCCCCACACTGGTTATCAAGAAGCTACAGACAAGAAATTACAAAACCCCTTTCATTGTATGTCAGTCTCTGGCTCCCAATCAGCAACCTGCTCCAGTAAAATGATGTTATTTAAAACTTTGCTCAAGCTATAACTCAAAGGGTCAGTCACATTACCAGATCAATAGTAGTTTGAAGTTTATCCAAACACTGTGCTGCCAGCCAATCCTTTAGTAGCTAAAGCTAAAGGTTTATTATAAAAGAAAAGAAACAAATAAGATGAGAGATGTTAAATGATCAAAGCAATCAGATACATACATAAGACTTCCAAGTCCATACATCAGGTTCTTAACAATACTGCTGTGTTTGCTGGCTTATACAGTTCTTCTGGATCAAATCCAGTATCTTGATAGGTCGGTCAGTCCTTTGTTCAAAGCTTCAGGTGTAGAGAAGTTGATCCAGAGGTAAGAAGGAGGAATGAAGACAAAATGGAGATGTTGCAGCTATCTTTTATATTCTCTGCCATGTGACCTGTTTCAAACACAAGCCCATGGCACATGGAAAAGCACTAGGAGTTCCCTGTTCATAGGCATGTCTCTGCATGTCCTGATGACTCATATAAGCCTATCCCATGCCTTCTCTTTCTGGACCATTGTACAGCTAATTGTCCTCGATGGGCATGCAGGCAGGTGGCATAGTGCTGATGCGAATCTGGTGGGGGAGTCACAGCACCAGTTTGAGGGGGGAAATACATTCCACATATTTAACCCACAATATAAAGATGATGCAAAGCACACAAATAATATCATCATACTTACCAAATTAGAACTTTTCCAGGGATAGTTTATAGCATATCTAGGAAGCTACTGTAATGATTTTGAGGGTTTATTAAAGACCACACCATTGAATGAGTGATGAATAGAACTTTAATAACACCGACAGGAGTGATTCCCAGGTGTGTAGCCGGAAGTAGCCATGTTAGATCACCTGTAGGGCACGTCTCCCAATTCACACAACACTGACCCATACTAGGGAGTACCATCTTCTCACACCATGTAATGATCTTGAGGATTCATTAAAGACCACGTCATTGACTGAGTAAAGAATAGAACTGTAATAACACAGGTTATGTCTACACTTGGCCAAATAAGTCAACTTAGCATGTCTATACTATAAAATTAGGTCGCCTTAAAGCAGACCTTGCCAAAACGACTTACAGCGTCCACACTGGACGCCTAAGTCGACTTGTAAGGGCTAGGTGGACCTGGGACTGGTCCATGGTGGCAGTGGGGGCATCCCTTTCAAAGTGCCAGGGGGCTCAGCATTTGCCCCATTGTACCAGTGTACAATGGGGGCTGAGCAGGACAGGGAGAGTGGCAGGGAATCGGAACAGAGTGGGCAGGGCTGTTTCCTACCCTGTGGGTGGACACGCCAGGCTCTGGCTGTGCCAGTCACCCTGACAGGGAGGTCAGTGGGGGAGCACTGGGGGCCCTTTAAGTCGACTTAAAGTCGATTTAGGGCTAATCCGTGTCTACACTGGCTAAGTCAACTTAATAAAGTCAATTTAGCCAGTAAAGTCGACTTTAAAGTAGGTTTAATAAAGTTGACTTAAAATTTCCTTAAGTCGACTTAAGCAGCAGCTTAAGTTGATTTAAGGAAATTGTAGTGTAGACGCAGATTAAATTAAGTCGACTTAATTTACAAGTGTAGACGCATTCACAGGCAGGAGTGATTCCCAAGCGTGGAGCCGGGAGTAGCCATGTTAGATCACCTGTAGGGCACATCTCCCAATTCACACTCTAAAATCACAACTTTCTACAAGCATCTCTCTACAGCTACATTGCAGTGTTGTCATATTACTAATAATAATATTATAAATGGTCATTCATATTTCATACAGCGTCACAAACCCCAGATCAGTTTGTGCCTGTACCTAGCAGTGGGATCCAGACTGACTCTCACAGTGCTAGGGCTATAACAATGTCCCTCCCAGCCATCTACCATCACCTGGTCCTGATGCTTTGCTAAACAGCTACCCTCTACATCTGGTCACAAGGAGGGGTCCACTCCCTCGGGGAAGAAACAGGGTTGTTCAAGAGAATAAGGCTCAAATTTGGAAAGAAAAAGCCTCCGGCGCACTCCAAATAGCACCCTGACCGCTTGCAACTATACTGTTGTGGCTATTAAGTAGATAACATTTGTAAAGCATTATACACGTGCACTTAGAGCCTGATGGCAACTCTCGTTGAGAGTGCATTTTTTTATTTTAAAAGTCATCTGTTCCCATAAGTGTAATGGATGTAGCCCCAAACCTTGTAACAGTTTTGATCATCAGGTTAAGTGATCTTTTCCAGGGATCCTCATCCCTCCCCCCAGCCCCCATCACTTTGGCACAAGACATTTCCCTTTTTAGTGTGTGATAAAAAGCTTGGTACTATAACTATTATAAGCCACTGATAGCTAATATGTCTTCTCAGAAATACGCTTAATCAATTCATGCTTCACAGCCCTATTGCACTCCAAAAACAGAGGAGGATTAGCTCTTTTTATTGCAAGCAAAGGTATACAGTAAATGGGAAGACATAAAACAGGAAGCTAGAAAATGTCCTTCTTCCTGCCTCATGAGCTGAAAAGTTTGTTACGGAGCTACTTGGAGAAAACAGCATGAGCAACTGCAGAAGAAGCAACCAAGTTAGTTGGAGATGGAAGAACACATTTTGCTAAATTTAGAATGTGCACAAAGATTGTGGGCTCTAAATTTAGAACAGAGCTGGAAGACTCTGAGATTGGAGTTCCAGTTTGGCAAAGTGCCACTTCTGGGCTGTTATTGACAGCACCAGCACTAAGCTAGGAATACATTAGTGCTTTCAGCTGTCACATAGAAAAGGAGAGAAGACAAGGAAGAAATGTTGGTGATATTACATCCCCACACACACAACTTACTGGCGTTGGATGAAGGTCCTCGTGGAAGGCAAAGCTCTCCATACAGACCCCCATCTCCTTTCATGACAAAGGCCAAGGTCCCCTCCTTAGCTCCAACTTAGATAAGCTAAAACACTGAACCTTCCATATTACTCTTATAATGCAACTGTGTATTGTTTAATGCAATGTATCTGATTCATAAATTCACCCATTGAAGGTCAGAAAGGACCAATATGATTATCTAGTATGATCTCCTGCACAATGCAGGCTACAGTTTCTCCTTGAAGCTTTGATTTGTAAACCATTTGTCTAAGTACAGCTATTAACACATCCTCAATGGAGTGAGCAGGGAGATTGAAATGTTCTCCTATTGGATTTTGAATGTTGTTATTTTTTATTCAAAAACCAATAGGGATACATTTCAATCTCCTTGCTCACCCCACTGATGATATGTTAATAACCGTACTTAGACAAATGGATTACAGATCAAAACTTCATGAAGAAACCGCAGAATTGGAATTCATATTCATATTTGTTTGTCTTAGGGTGAAATAGGGATTTCAGGTTCTTATTACACCACGTGATTTTAGCTCACCTCCCTCTAATATGTTGTTCTCTGCTGTTTGAATCTAAATAACTGCTTTGATTTGCTGTAACAGTCTAACTTGATCCTATGACTTACACTTCCCTGCATTTATTTTCCTCCCATTCCATAAGTTCTCCATCTTGAAGCATCTGACGAAGTGGGATTTTCTCCCGTGGAAGCTCTTGCAATAAATAAACTTGTTAGTCTTTAAAAGTGCCACAGTACTCCTTGTGTTGTTTTGTTTTTAAAGGAGAGACATTTTATTGTTCTGACTCTCTTTCACTACCATCTTCAAACACCACCAAGCAATTGAAGTTCTGACCACTGAGGTCAGGTCTGGCTGGAGGCAGGCCAGTCAACCTGTGCTGAAAAACATGTGAGTTTGTAAGGTTGCTGGAAGCATTAAGCTTAGTTTAAAATGTGATGTGCCTTTTGTTTCCTCATGATCAACTCTAACTTCCTTTCCTCTGATTTATAGTCACTTCAAATCTTTCTGTACTTAATACATTTGTGTTTGTTTTATCTAAAGCAGCATGTTTGGTTTAAGGTGTGTTAAAGACTCCATTTGAAGCGACAAGATGGGTAAATATTAATTTCTTTGAGAAATTGATGAACATATGAACTTGCAGTGTTCCATGGGTGACACTGAACATTGTAGTATGGCATTTCCTAAGGTTGTTTCTGGAATTGAGGATTTTGGTGTGGACATGCCAATGCGTAATCCCATGAGTGGCTGACTAGAGGCACTCACTCACTTAGTTGGGAGTAACTTGCTTTCTTGTGTCTGTGTGTGATATCTCCAGGAGTGGGCGTTTACACACCAAAGCAGAGTAAGACTGGCTCCGGGCGGGGGGGGGAGTAGAGCCGGGGTGGTGGCACAGCAATTCACCATTCCAGACTGCAGAAGGGACCGTCACAAATAAGTCTTCTGAAATATGGCAGCCACCTTTCACAATATCATTTTTGTAGATTTTTTTTTATAACCATTCAGAAAGAATGCAATTGGTCCAGTCCCTGTCTCCCAAAAGCCAAAAAATTGTGTGTGTTTTGGAGGGGGCATTGTCTGAGACTGAGTAGGAGCATATTTGCAATGCTCCCTGTCCCATGTCCATCATAACACTATCAGTACATGTAACTAGCTCTTATCTAGCACTTCTTACCATAGACCTCAAAGCACTTAATAATGGAGGCCAGTACCCTCATCCCATTTGACAGATGTGGAAACTGAAGTCCAGAGGGAGGAACTGATGTACCCAAAGTCACCCAGCACACCAGTGGCAGAGCCAGGGATTAAATCTTGGTCTCCTGTTTCCAAAGCCAATAACCTATCCGCTAGTCATCACTGCTTGTAAATGTGGCAACTTGGATTTGACCAGAGTGGGACATCAATCCTGACATAAAATTAGTCTTCAGGGAAATATCTGCTGTGATTTTTCCTCAGAGGATTTTGATATTGCCACTGAATTCCTTCATTTTGCAAGTTTCTAATATTTTTGGAGGTAGTGTTTTATGTAAACATTCTTTTGATCCTGCAGCATTTATCCTGCTCCCCTCAGCCCTATTCCAGAGGGGAGAGTGAGCTTGCAAAAGCTGATCTCATTCCTGCCCCCACCCTTCCTGGAAGGGACAGAACTTCCTGCAGTGAGGAGGTAGGACAACCTCCCCTTATATCTCCCCTTCTCTTGCAAGGTTCTGTTGCTGTATCAGTTATCAGTAGGAGAGTTGGGAGCCCCGGGGGATGTCTTCACTGCACACTAAGGCTATGTCTACACTCAGAAAGTTAGGCTGACTTTCTTAAGTCGACTTTCTAAAGTCAACTTTAAGTCGACCTTATTAACTTGACTTAGAGAGTCTACACAGGACTCTTAAGTTGACTTAAAGATGCTCCTATAAAGTTGACTTAGAGGCTATGTCTACACTTAGTGATTTAGGTCGACGGGAGTGATTTAGGGAGCGTGAAGCTCCCTTCTGCCCCGGACCACTCGGCTCCCTTCTGGTCGGGACTGCTCAGGTCCTTTTTGATGGGATTCGTGGGGATGCTGGAGAGAAGGGACCCCTGCACTCCCTCTTAGCCGGGACTGCGATCCAGCTGCGGGTAAGCCTCCGGGTCTCCCCACCAGCTAGGCGCTGCTGTGCCGGCAATTGCCGGCACTCCAGCTGTTTGGGGAGGCCAGCCCCCTGGCCTCCCCAAACAGCGGGGGCGCGGGCAATGGCCGGCACGGCTGCCCTCCAGCTGGAGGTTTCCCGAGAGCTGGAGCGTGGTCCCAGCTAGGAGGGAGCGCGGGGCTCCCTCCTAGCTGGGAGTCAAGTGGTCCTGGCCAAAGGGAGCCCCAAGCTCCCTCCTAGCTGGGACCAAGTGGTCCCAGCAAGAAGGGAGCCGGGAGAGCCGCCCGCCCCTGCTCGGCCCAGCAGAGCCAACCATCTGCCGGCTGGCTTTGCCAGGACTGAGAAGCGGCAAGCAGCTTCTTGGTCCCGGCACAGCCAACTGGCGTGCAGCTGGCTCTGCCAGGACCAGCCGCCTGCCTCCCCGGCTGTCCAGCCAGGGTTCCAGTGGGGGACCCCCTCCCGCTGAAGCCCTGGCTGGGGAGCCTTTCTCCCCAAGACTGCGGCTTCCCTGCCAGGGAAGCCACAGGTCTGGGGAGAAGGGAGCAGGGGCTCCCCAGGACAAGGGAGCCATAGTGGCTCCCATCTGCCAGGGAGCCAGGTTAAGCTCCCTTGTCCCCCATGCCCTAAGTCGACCAAGTCGATTTAGGGTGTCCACATTGCTGAAGTCGACTTAAGAAGTTGACTTAAGCAGTAAAGTTGATATAAAACTAGGTTTTAGAAAGTCGACTTTACTTTTCTTTAAGTCGACTTAAGCAACAGCTTAAGTTGACTTAAGAAAACTCCAGTGTGGACGCAGAGTAAATTAAGTCAACTTAAACAGGCTTAAGTCGACTTAATTTACAAGTGTAGATGCACCCAGAGAGTCTACACTAGACTCTCTAAGTCGACTGGATAGGTGGAAGGAGAATCAGCCTTTCAGGGCTGCTTTCCCCAGACTAGGAAGCCGCTGGCAGCTTGTCCCGGGAGAGCCAGCTGGCGCAGGCTCGCTCTGCCGGGACCGAGAAGCTGCGGGTGGCTGTCCCGGCTCCCTTCTCCCCTACTTATGTTGACTTAATTTACAAGTGTAGACGCACCCTAAGTGAGGGTCTGTGTGACCCAGGCTAGTGGACTCAATGTTTCCAGTCCTATACGTGACTGTCCACGTTGCATTGCAAAGTGGGTTTATAGCCCCACTGATGGGTCCTCAACTTGGGTCTCTAGCTCAACATGTGTCTACACTGAAAAAACAGGGCTTGCAACTGAGTCAGTCTGGATACGTCTACACTGTAATTAAAAATCTTCAGCTGGCCTGTGTTAGCTTTGTCAGGCTACGGGGCTGTTTAATTGCAGTATAAGCATTCAGACTTGGGCTGGATCCCGGGTTGCAGGATCCTCAAACTCAAGGTGCAGGTTGGAACTGAACATCTAGACTTCAATTAAACAGCCCCTTCCAGTCCAAGTCAGGTGGCATGGCCCAACCACGGGTGTCTAATAGCAATGTAGACACACCGAGTGAGACCTAGGCTCTGGGCCAACTCTTCGCAGGGTTCTAGAACCCAAGTTCTAAATAACACCAAGCTCCTCAATTACTTTAATAACACCACAGACTTGTAGAGTTGCTTTCCCCCAAGCATCTTAAAATGCTATACAAATATATCTCAAGCTTCACAAAACAGCCTTGTGAACTAGGGATGCATTACTATGTCTAGGTGAGGAGCTAGGGCACAGGTTGTTTGAATTCCCCCAGGTCAGCCAATGAGTCAATGACAAAGTCAGAGGTTCAAAGCTGTAGTAGTGACCTACTCTTACACTAGCAGACTAAAGAATATCATATACAGAAGTATATTGAAAATGAAAAATGCTCCCTAAATTCCTTGGTGGTTGTCATGGAAGGGAAAAGCCCTTCAAATGGAAAATTTCCTTTTCTCCCAAATTGATTTCTTTGCAGCTAATTAGCAGGGTTTGCCTTAAATACTAAATATTGATTTCTTTAGTATCTTTTGTTGTTTCGTATTTCAGAACACTTGTACCAACATTCTCTCTACAAGAAAAGCTCACGTTAATGATTCTCACCTGTCCTGGATAGCTCCATAACTAATTAAGAAATTCTCCCTGGAAAACGTATCAATTTATTCCTGAAGTGTTTGGAGCATGTGAGAGAAAATACCAGGGTAGACAAACTTTTTGGCCTTAGGGCCACATACAAGTCTAGGTGGGCCAAAGAGCAGGGAAGAAGGAGTGGGGCCAGGAAGGGAGATTGATCACCACGCTCTCACCACTGCTGGGCCCAAGTGTGAGAGAGGGGTGGGATGAGGGATGGGGAGATGCTGTAATGCTCTGACCAGGATCAGCTGGAGGATCTGATGTAAATCTCCTGTGTGCCACCTCCAGCACGTGGGCCATAATTTGCCCACACCTGGGTTATATAGAGCATTGGGAAGCTGGGAAAGAACCATCCCCATCAGCCAGTGACCTAAGAAGGGAGGGTAGATGGGTTGGGTTCTGAGTCATTACAGATAATTCTTTCTTGGGTGACTGGCTGGTGAGACTTGCCCACATGCTCAGGGTTTAAATGATCGGCATATTTGGGGTCGGGAAGGAATTTTCCCCCAGGGCAGATTGGCTAGGGCTCTGGGTTGTTTTTGCCTTCCTCTATAGCATTGGAAATGGCTCACTTTCTGGTGGACTCTCTGTACCTTAAAGTTTTTAAATCGTGATTTGAGGATTTTAATAATTCTGTCACCAATTAGAGGCTTATTGCAGGAGTGGGTGGGTGAAATTTTGTAGCCTGTATTGTGCAGGAAGTGAGACTAGATGGTCATACTGGTCCCTTCTGACCTTAGAGTCGATGGCTATGTCTACACTTGGCCACATAAGTTGACTTAGCATGTCTACACTCAAAAATTAAGTCGATTTAAAGGGTACCCTGCCAAATCGACTTAGGCATCCAGTGTGGATGATTCAAGTCGACTTGTAGGAGTTAGGTGGACCTGGGACTGGTCCATGATGGCAGGGGGGGCACCCCTTGCCAAATGCCACGGGGCTCAGCATTTGCCCGATTGTACCTGGGTACAATGGGGGCTGAGCAGGACAGGGACACTGGCAGGGCATAGGAGCAGGCTGGGCAGGGCTCTGTGAGAGCAGTGGGGGAGCCCTGGAGCCCTTTAATTCGACTTAAAGTCGATTTAGGTCTAATCTGCGTCTACACTGTCTAAATTGACTTAATAAAGTTGACTTTATACTAGGTTTTATAAAGTCAACTTTAATTTTCCTTAGCAATAAACAATGGGTTTAAATTACGGCAAGGGAGGTTTAGGTTGGACATTAGGAAAAAATTTGTAACTCTCAGGGTGATTAACCACTGGAATAAGTTGCCTAGGCAGGTTGTGGAATCTCCATCATTGGAAGTTTTTTAAGAGCAGGTTAGACAAGCACCTGTCAGGGATGGTTTAAGATGGTACTTGATCCTGCCATTGGTGCAAGGGACTGGACTCTATGGCTATGTCTACACTTGCAAGTTAGTTCGAATTAAGGAAGCTTAATTCAAACTAACTTAAGCCTTGGCCACACTAGGCTTTCATTAGTTTGAATTAAGGGCTTCCTTAATTTGAACTAATAAATTGGATTGCTTAGTTTGAACTAACGGTTAATTTGATCCATTAATTCGAACTAAGTCAAATGTGGCCATATTAATTCAACCTAAGTGCTTAGTTCTAACTAATCAGCAGATTGACCTTTCTGCAACTGACTAATTCGAACTAAGCAAGTGCCCTGCATGGCCATGGCTAGTTCAAACTAGCATTCTAGTGGGGCCATGCTAATTTGAATTAGAATCATAGAATCATAGCTGGAAGGGACCTCATGAGGTCATCTAGTCCAACCCCCTGTTAAAAGCAGGACCACTCCCACTAAATCATCCCAGCCAGGGTTTTGTCTAACCAAACCTTAAATATCTCCAAAGACGGAGATTCCACCACCTCCCTAGGTAACCCATTCCAATGCTTCACCACCTTACTAGTGAGAAATTTTTTCCTAATATATATATAAATTAAGCTAATTCGAACAAACTAAAATTAATTCAAATTAGTTAGTTTGAATTAACTAATTCGAACTAGCTTTTGTAAGTGTAGACATAGCCGATGACCACTCATGGTCCTTTCCAGTTTCTATGATTCTATACATAAATGAAGATGGAAGAGGCTTTTTACAATATGTGAGGTTTGGTTTTCCGGCTTTTCAATGCCTGGGGAACACAGAATTATTATGTGACTTGAATTTGGCTTCCTGACTCTAACACTTGAGTTGAGCTTTTGGTGTTGTCGGATAATGTTGGTATCTTCCAACACTTCTGTGTTCAGTGCCTAGTGCATTGGGGCCATATGTGAGGACATTAGGTGCATAAAATAGTAACAACATACCTCCCATGAGTGATGTGAGGCTTTCTTATTATTGGTAAAACATTTTGAGATCATCTGAAGACACGCACAACAGAAATGCAAGGCAGTATTTTCATTATAACGCTCTTACCTCTCTAACTGACTCTGTGCTCTCTGTTCATGACTTCTCTAGCTTATCAATAATCATTCCCTTATTTCAATGTTAAACGGGATTTACTTTCCATTCAAATCTTATTTTAGATGTTAAGTGCATCTAATTGAGGGTTCCTGACTCATTTAGGGCAGTTTGTAATGCTTAATCATTGATTTTTGAGGACCTGGATGAACGCACTTGTGTGAGCCATGAGTTATAATATGAATTTCTATATTTTCTGTATCATTAAACTCTAAGATTCATTTTCTAGCAATGCAATATCTATCTTTCTATCTATGTGTACATTTTGCATGTGTACAAAGATATCAATGGAAAAATAGCAAAGCAATGTGATAAACTATATTTATTGTGTGTCATTACCATACAATGAATGAAGTGTTGGTCCCACTCTAGGAATCATATTCCATAAGCACTTTCAATTCCAACATGAATATGTGAATTTAAAGTTTGGTTTCTAAAATTCAGAGACTTTTCAAGTTTCTTCCTTCTAACACTGATCTTAGTAAAACATACAGAAAGCAAACACAAAGAGATTGAGAGTATATTAGGCACACACGAGTGCCAAATGCTGAAGTGCATTTAAGATCTTTAAAATATGCAGAATGCTGACACATGGAGGGTTTGATACCACAAACACTTAAAGAGGAAAGAATTTGTATTCATGCAAGTAATGTAATTGAATTAAAGAGGACTATTCACATGTGTAAAGCTATTTATGTGCTTGTGAGTGAAGTGAACCTTGGAATTAAATAGGGTTCCATACGATCATAATGGGTAACTTTATATTACCATATGCAATGATTTATCACAGGCAGGGCTGGTAGCTCTGCCTATTTATTATTAAGGTTGTCCCACACTTCCCATAAGACCTTGCTTTCACTTGCTAATAGCTTTCCCAAAATGTGACTGTGTGGGACAGTGGTGCCCAAGCTTTTTGGCTCAAGGCCCACAAATATGATTTTTAGAACCCTGAAGGGCCAGTCTATTCAATTAAAATATAATTAATTACACTCAAATAAATTTTAAGTATAATTAAATAAAATCAATTAATTAAATTTAAATTAATTTTAATTAAATAGACTAGTGGCCCTTCAGGGTTCTAAAAATTATATTTGTGGCCCTCGAGCCACAATGATTTTTTCAAAAAGAAAAGAAAAGAAAAGAAAAGAAAAGAAAAGAAAAGAGGGGCTGGATGCCCATGAACAGGGCCAGCTGGAGGGCAAGCTTGTGGGCCCCACTCAGCAGCACCAGCGCAGCCTATGCTCCCGCACTGATTGTGTGAGCCCATGGTCCCTACCCTGCCAGGTTCCCTGCAGCTTCGCTAGCCCGTGCCCCCCCACAACATGCTCCACAGCTGCGCCATTCCAGCACACCCTGCAGGTGCAGCCGTACCACCTGCAGGCCCCCGCAGCCCTGGAGTCTTTAACCCCACCCCCAATCCCTAATCTGGTCCTGACTGGGACTGGAGGGGAGGCGGGCGGTTGTAGATGAGCTCCCAGCTGCGCTCCCAGACCGGGCGGCTGTGGCCTGTGTGACCGGGACCTCCTGGGATACCTTCCTGGATGTGCAAAAATCAGGGCAAGCTGCAAAACCAGGAGACAAACTCCCCACACACTGATGGGTGGTACTTAAACCAGTCTCCCTATCAGTCACAACCAGGCTTCTGGTTCCCCACACCGGGTACCAAGAAATCTGCCCAAAATAGAAACAGCTCCCTTTATTGCACTCCAGCTCCTCCTGCTCCCATCTAGCCGCACGGTCCCTTAAAGATATAGGTTCTTTTGACCCCAAAGGGCCAGCCACAGCGTACAGAACAATATAGGTTTGGATCTTACCCAAAATACCACACTGGTAGCCAATCCTTTAGTAACTACAACTAAAGATTTAATATAAGAAGAAAAGAAGCAAAATATGAGTTGTTAAAGGGTCAAAGCGAATCACATACATACAAATTATTTAAAGTTCATGAAAAGCAGTTTGCAGGCTTGTTCTTCTGGAGTTTGCAGGCTTGTTCCTCTGGTAAACACCCAGTATCAGGGTGGGCCTCAATCTTTTGTTCAGTCTCAGAGGAATACTTCCAGGGATTGGGTGTTGGCTGTAGACTGGGGACTTGAGAGCAAGATGGAGTCGGGGCTGCTGCCTTTTATCACCTCTGGCCTTCTCCATGCTGTGTGCAGTTCTCTCCAATCAAACTGGAGTTGAGTCACATGTTCAAGTCCTAGTGGCTCAACAGGTTTTGTTCTTCGGCCCATTGTACTGGGGAACTTCCTTAATGGGCCATTAAGGAGACAATGGCTGGGTAGACATTCAGTCTGGGGAGTTTCCCCAGCCTTACACAAGTTACAATATAACAATCATATTCCTAACTTCTAATATGAATACAAATCCTACACATAAACTATATAATCATTCCCCACCAATTATTACCTTTCTATTAACACCAAACATGGCATAATTCCTATGGATTATAACAATTATAAAATATTAATACAAAATAATATCATAAATGGTTCCCTAAATCCGGACAGCGTCACAGCCTGGCTCCAAGCAAGCGGCCGGCAGTGTGAGCCATTTTAAAAAGCCCTGCAGGCCACTTTTGGCCTGCAGGCCAGAGATTGGGAACCCTTGATTTAGGATAATCTGGTGCATGCAAGTATCTGCTTCTGGGTTGGTTTGTTTGTTTGTTTGAGAGAAGGTGTAAGTTTTCATTTTCTTTTGTTTTAAAGTTTCAGCCCAGCTGGTTCACACATTTCCAGGGTTAGGGGAAAATACATTGTTCTGCCTTCGTCAAAAAAAAAAAAAATTACAGTCATTTTATTGAGTTGCTCCAGTATCCCCTTATTTTGGATCCCCTTATTTCTGTCACCCTCTGCTGGATTATCTCCAATTTGTTGACAACTTTCCTGTAATGGAAGGACCCAAACTGGACAAAATACTCCAAATTTGGCCTCATTAGAACAGAATAGAGGGGAATACTCATTTCCCTAAATCTTCTGGAAACATTTTAATAATGCAGCCTAATATGTCGTTAGCCTTCTTGGCAACAAGGGCATACTGCTGACTCACATCCAGCTTGTTGCTCACTGTAACCCCCCAAAGTCCTTTTCTGCAGAACTGCTGCCTAGCCAGTCGGTCCCCAGTTTCTAGCAGTGCCCGGGATTCTTCCATCTTACGTGCAGCACTCTGAACTTGTCCTTGCTGAATTTCATCAGTTTTCTTTTGGCCCAATCCTCCCATTTGTCTAAGTCACTCTGTACCCTATCCACCGCTCTCTCCTTCTCAGTGTCATCTACAAATTTGCTGAGTGTGCAATCCAGCAGGTAAATCAGCAGGGAAGGATGAGAGGAGCAGATTGAGAGAAGAAGCTTGGAGACAGGAGAGAAGATCAACACTAGAAGCTGGAGAATGAGGGAGGAGAGGGCATTTTTGGATTAGCTCGGCAAGGGCCCTGAGACTGAGAGCCAGTGGAACTGGGGAAGGAAGGGAAGGGGGTGATAGCTCATGAGAAGTCAGGGTGTGGTGGGAGATCTTGGAGTGACTGTGCAAAGTGCCTGGTATGGGGAGCCGAGAGGACATTAAGCATTTAGGGAAATAAATGTGTCAAAAATTAAAGAACAAGTACATTCAAGGAAACAATGATTTGATTGTGGAAAGTCTGCAAGAAGAAAATGACACTATTTTAAATTGATAAATTAAACATTGGAAATTTCTTGTCCAGATGCAGTGGTAGCCAATTTCAGCTGTGCTGCGGTACTTACAAGAGTGAAATATAGGCATGGCAGCCTTGGTGTGTGACAATATGGAGTTTGTTGTGAAGGAGTTTAATGAAGGGACGTGGGCATACAAGTACATGTCAGTGCTCACCCATCCATCTCTGGTTTCAGTAGCTAATGAAGAGGAGTATTCCATCCCAGTATTTTCTTTCTAAATAGCTGCAATCATCTTCTATCCATCATGCCACATTTCAATGGAGTAGTTAGAGATCTCTCAGCGTTCAAGGACTGACTGATAGGGATCCAACTAAAAATACCTCAGAGTTTCACAAACTGAAAGCAAAACCAGAAACAACTCAAAGCTCCAATATTTTTTGATTGTTTATTAGCTGTCAGTTCAGACAGGGAAACTATCTAAAATGGCACTCTATAAGCTACCTAGAGACTCAATCTCTAGCATAGATAGAAAGATACTATTTTTTTTAATTTGTTTGGTAATTATAGTTTTTTCAGGGGCCTTACTGACATGAACAAAGGAGAAAATCCTTTCCCTGAACAGCAATCTAATGAGACAGGGAATAAATGTTTGGAGTGGGATGGAACCCAGAAAAAAGGTAATATGAATGAATCATTACCAAGATTTCTAGAAGTGATCTGCAATACCTTCATTTTTGGCTATTTTATCTGAGACTCCTAAAAGTGAGCTGAATTTTGAAAAGCACTGAACACCTAGTCTCTGGAGATCAGAACATAGATTCATAAATTCCAAAGCTAGAAGAGACTATTATGATAATCTGGTCTGAGCTCACGAAAAACGCAGGCTACACAACTTCTTCCAAAAAATTCCTAAAGCAGATCTTATAGAAAAGCATCCAATCTTGATTTAAAAATTACAAGTGATGGAGCATCCACAACAACCCTTGGTCAATTGTTCCAGTGGTTAATTACTCTCACTGATAGCAATTTACAACTTATTTCCAGTCTGAATTTGTCTAGCTTCTTCTTCCAGCCATAGAATCATGTTACACTTTTGTCTGCTAGGGTACGTCCACACTGGAGCCTTAGGTCGACTTATGAATGGTTAAATCAACCTACAGACTGCCGCATCCACACTGGGTGCTTATTAAGTCGACTTAAACACTTCCTTAAGTCAACTTAATAATACCACCTCTGAAGGTCGACTTAACACTTAAGTTGACCTTATTAAGTCAACTTAAGCCAGAGTTGACGGGGAGTGTTCTTAAGTTGACCTAATTGGCCTCCAGGCCCCGATACAAGAGGTAAACTGAGGCAACATTTGCTATCAAAGAAACCAACACGACCACAGATCTTTGTAGAAATGAAGGTACCAAGCTAAATTTTATTGCAACATAGCCCACGCTCCCTTCTAGCCAGGACCTCCATGGGTCCTGGCAAGAAGGAAGCCGTGGCTCCCTTTTTGCCAGGACTGCTTGGATCCTGGGAAGAAAGGAGCCGCAGGGCTCCCTTCTAGCCGGGACCGCTGGGATCCCAGAGAGAAGGGAGTTAAGCTGTTGGGGCCAGAAGGGAGCTCCATGCTCCCTTCTACCCTGGACCACTCTGAGGCTTGCTGTTTTGGGGAGAGCTCCCGTAGCTGAGACTCCAAACGAGCCTCCATACCCCTGGACCTAACTAGTCGACCTAACTAGTGTAGACTCTCTAAGTTGACTTAGTAAGACCAGGTTTAAGTCGACTTAGTAAAGTCGACTTGGTAAAGTCAACCTAAATTTCTCAGTGTAGACATAGCCTATGTTGGAGAAACTAGCTATGATCACTAGTAAGTTTATTAGCATGTGCATAGGTTCTTTTTATTATTTTATTATATATTTTGTTTTGTTTTTAGGGTAGATTTTCCCATGCTTAGAGTTATCTGTATTTTTGGCCTTCAGTGTTAGAATAATAGTTGCATCTGACATCTTTACTTCCCTCTTCATTGTTTAAATGGTTTGGGCTGGGTCTTTCCTTATACATTTACACCCTGTGCATACATTTTTTTACTTATATTTGACAGTTAATTAAAATATTTGTAGGTTTAATAGTTAAGGTTTAGAAACAACAGCAAAATGGAGAAAATAAAATGGAACTCATTTATGTCAAGCAGTAACAAATTCCATTATTAAGCAATATTATACTTTAACAATAATTATATTATTTAAAAAAAAATCTATCTACATCTCTATTTCTCTTTTACTAAGCAATTAAACAACAACCAAAAAAACCCTAAATAATTCTTAATAAGCAAAAATTTAATTTGCTTTTACAACTTTTAGGGTGGCTCACAAGTTTACAAGCTGGCAGATAATTGGTGGTAGCCTGGAGCAGTGGGGAAGGATGCTCATGAGCTCACAGGAGTAGGAAATAGGTGTAGGCAATTGACTTCAAAGAGAGGATTTCCAGCTGAGGAGCCGAAGTAGACAGAGGCATATACCTGTAGCCCATTTTTAGGTACCAAACTCCAAAAGGAGCAGACCTTCGGCCATATCCATTACCTTGCCATCAGACATTAGCTAGTTTAAGCAATGAATTTCCTAATGTATTGGCTTTTGCAAATCCCATTGTCAGGCACCTCTCACTCCCTTCACAGTACAGGGATAATAATCAACAAAATCAGGTTTTGTGAAACCATGTGTTTACCTAGGTATCTAAAAGAAAGGAGTGGTTTATGAAGCTAGCCCAATCTGGAAATGCATGGGAATGTTGGAGTGCTTAAAAGAATTGTCCTCTAATCAGAAAAAATTTCTTAGGCCAGGTCCAAACTACAAAGTTCAGTAAACCCAACTATATTGGTCAGTGTTGTGAAAATTCCTTTGTTGACCTAGCTACCACCTTCTGGGAAATGATGGAAGAATGCCTCCCATTGTTCTAATGAGAGTCTTCCCTAATGTTCTAGTGACGTTATAGCCTAAATTGGCAGCATCTTTTTGAACTACACAATAATAACAGACAGTACACCATATTCAAGAGAAATTCAGGAATGATAGCTTTGCCCTTAGTCTTCCAAAGTATTTAGGTTCAGATTTTCAGCTATGAGCTAAAACATATATATTAGAAAGGCGCCACACACCGGATGCTCTACTGCACTCTTATGAGTATATGAGGGGGGGAAAATATGGGGTTTGCCACGCACTTACCACCTCCAGCCTCCTCCTCTGGCAAACCCTTTATAACAATGCTTGCCAAAGGTTCTTAGGGGGCAGTCCTATGGCTGTCTTTCACAGTTCCTGAAGTGGAGGGATCATCTTTTTACAGGACTTTAGGGCCACCTCATCAGTGTTCTAGTCCTTTCATGTCGTGTCATGTCATCCTTGATCTTCATATAATGGCTTTCCTTGATGGTGAAACTACCACATTGCTAGGTAAGTTGTTCTAATGGTTAGATTCACTTTAAAAACAAAAATATGTCTTTGTTCTTGTCTGAATTTTGCCATCTTGAGCTTCTAAGTATTGGAAGGTCTTTTTATCATTTTGCCTGATAGATCAAAGAGTCCATCATGATCAAATCTTCTCTCCTTGTACAGATCTGTGGATTGTTATCAGATCCCCACTTAATCTTCTGTTTGAAAACTGAATAGATTGGGCATCTTTAGTTTCTCACACTAAAGCAGGTTTTCCAGACCTCAATCATTCTTGTAATTCATTCATTGGCTTGTAATTCATGTATAAGTCTACTTAAGGCTTCCCCACGTCTACACTGGCTTAAGTCGACTCTAGGGAGTCGACTTAATCCTTAAGTTGAATTAAAACAAGGTTTAATAAAATTGACTTAATTTTCATTGTCAACTTTATTTTCCTTAAGTCGACTTAAGGAAACTGTAGTGTAGATGCAGGGTAAATTAAGTCGACTTAAGCAAGCTTAAGTCGACTTAATTTACAAGTGTAGATGCACCCAGTGTGTGTAGAATGCCTATATCAAAATTTCAAAGATGGCTGCTGAAAGTTAGGAACCTAGCTTCATATTTAACAAGAACCTAAGTAAGTGACTTGATTTTCAGAAGTGCTGAGAATTCTGCAGTTTCCACTCAAGCAACTGGCAGATGTCACCCCTCTGAAAATCAGGTAAAATGAAATTTAATAAATTTCAAGTCAACTAATCCAATTTGAAAATGTATTCTTCTTCCCTTTTAAGAGTGTGTTGCATACCCAAGCCTTGCTTCCAAACTAACTTACGAAGTTGCAGTTTTTGCTATTTTTAAGGTGAGTTACAATCCATAAAGCATGAATGGAAGCTTCCTAGACTCTATTGCTTTTATGCTGGGAGTGATTGTAGTTGATATGGTGTTTCTTTGTTTATTCAGCCATTAAAATACATTACTTTCTTATTCACATTATTAAATGTAGGTTCACAATGTTGCTGAAATAAGCAATTTTCTTCTTCCCTTTATATGCAGAATTTATGTCTGTATGATAAGGAAGCCAGATAGAAAGTTAATCTACAAGTGAATTATAGCATATAAAAAGGTACATCATTCCTATCAGGGTTACTGGTTGCTTAGAATTTGTGGCTCTACAAACTGGGGACTCAAAGGGAAGGGTAGATAATGATCTGCTAATGGTTATTTTCTAGTATCATAATTTCAAGATATGACGCTTCTCTTATGTGTACAATATCATATGGCTCATGCTTATGAGAAAAATGAATCAAAAGAGATTTTCCTTTGCCTTCAAAATCCAAAATAGAAACAAACTTACATATGATGTTTAAGCATATGTGTTTATTCCTAATGCCTTTCTACTCTCTCTAGTATTTCACAAACACTGCACATTTAGAAAAATAATATTGAATGATGTGAGTATTATAGATGTCTTAGACTCCATATACCAGGATGTTCATAGACATCTCCAGCTATCGAGAGTGCCCATAGATGATCTCAAATGTCTTACAAAGTTTATTGGCATAATCCAAATATTCTGCTTATCTACAAGACTTCCTCAGCATCTATGGTTTTGCCTTAAATGCACTTCAGACTCACAAGCCAACTAAAATAACTAGGTATCCAAAGATCTCCTCCAAATGCTTGTATTCTAAGATATCCCTAAACAGATATCAAATATCCACATGACCATGGAAATAGTCAGAACAACTTAAATATTCTTCTAATATACACTTGCCAATGGACAGTTCCCCAAAATACTTTGCTTATTACCCATTGGCATAGGAAGACTGGATGTCCATAAGCATCATCATCATTATATATGCATAGTCTACTAGGACCACTGAACCAACGAACGTGGCCATGGGTGATGGCATCTCACTAGGCATCATAAAGACAGGTGCCCAGATCCGTATCAGTCTTGTGAATTTATGAATCTCTCGGGCAGCTCTGTGAGTGATTCCAAGTCAAGTTGCTTGATACGTTTGTGGCAGGTGAGCCTCAGTTATGCCATCACCTTGTAGTGAGTGAGTTCTTTGACAAGGGCTGTCATAGACCCTAAATAGTTCAATATTAACATCTTCTATGTGGTGACATGGAACACTCCTCTAAGGTCTGGTTTGGAGTTCCTGGGAGTTCGGGCCATCACAGCTACCTATTCCCAGAGCAGGTAGGTGCCTAATTCCCATTCATTTCAATGGATGTTAGCTACCTTAATACCTTTGTGAATCCCACTCTTAGCGTCCAATTTGGTAGATGCAGGATGCTTTTGATCTCAGTGTACAATTTTTGTATTAATTGTTCAGATTCAGCTTTGGCATCTTCTGAAGTATTTTCATCCATTGATCCAGTTAGTTAAGTCCATAATAAGCAGGGATGGAGTTGTAGCAGGGGCTGATGTGACAGCTTCAGATAAACTTTCTACAAGGCCAAGCCATTTCACAATGGCAGGTCAGTCTGAATAGAAATCCCCTACCTTACCCATCTTTCATTTGGTTCTGGCTGTTAATTGTAACATCAATTATTAACAGAACACCTTGTATGTATACTTAGATAAATAATCAAAAGAGCCATAACCCAGAATATATTTGTGCACATGAATTGTTTGAGCATATAACATCTACATGCAATGACCAATCTATTCCTTGTGTGTGCAATAGTATGTTAGGTGTTTGTGAAAAAAGAAAATGTGGAAATGGAAGCCACATTTAGAAACTTTTACCCATGGCCTTTTGATGCTCAAATACAAACTTTATAAAGCCTAAGATCAATTACGGAATACCAGGTTAAGGGCTAAAAGAAAGTGTTGGACTAGCTTGATAACGATGGAGATCAAATTATTCTAAAAAGTATGTTCGAGGTGACTCAATGCCAACAGAACATTTTAAATCAAAATGATAACATGAGGTTCTCTTTCAGTTCCTAAACTCATGATTGAAAGCAGTACAGCGTGTTCTTACTTATGGCTAATTAATGCACATTTGAGCATCTACTGCCATTCATGAATGTTAAAATGTGTTTCAAAGTCTTTGTTTCTTAAAAGGTTATTTTCCTCTTGTGCAGGGTCCGAATAGCTCTTCCAGATACTGGCATAAGGAAAAAATATATAACAGAGCACAGGGATGGATGGTTACAAAGCAATGCATGTTAGAACCTGTATTGATTCCACTGTACCAGAGCATTTCAGAAGAAAGGGAGAAAGATTGTGATTAAAAACAAGCACAGTAATTTGATGAGGGCTCCTGATGTTCCTGCCTAAATGGAAATGAAAATAAATGTGAACTCTTGCTATATGAACACTTAAGGAGAACAGGGGTGTATTTCATAGTTCTCTGCTTGCATAGCCACTGCTAAAAGCCTGTGATCTTTGACTCCCAGAGGCACTAAACTTGTCAGGAATTTCAACTGCCAGATCCCAACAGAGGGTTTATGTTCCTGAAAGAAGCTGTGACCTGGAAAAGGAAAGGTTGGAAGCAATAAACCGGCCCCTCCGCTTTCACAGAGTACCTGTCATTGATCCATAGCTGCTGTTGGCAGAGTTTCAGCTTGGGCTATCAGACATGTAGGATAAGACGGTATTGTTGTGGAGATTTTTGTCAGGCTGGCAGACTTTGGTCAAGCAAAGGCAGGGCAGAAGCCAAACAAAAATCTTTCAACCGACAGATTTTTTTTTCTCCCACTGTTAAAAATGACAATTTTATTTTACATACAGTCCTGCTGTGTATATCAAGTTTCACTCCCCCTGCTCGGCATATTTATAAACTGGAAACAGAACATAATGGTTAAACAACATTGCCTTGTGTAATGACACAGTCAATAATGCTAATTTGCAGCTGAATAATCTCTCTGCAGCCATCCTGAAATAATTCACCACACATAGACATCATTATAAAAAGAAAGAAAAAGGAAACCTAGCTGAAGAAAGAAGGATTAGCCTTTTATTTGAGCCTGCTACTGATAAATCTTTACTAATTATTATTATCTCGGGATCCAGGGAACTTAGCTAGATCCTGCTCTCTGGGAGCTTGATTGCTTGCCAATAGGAGTAAAGGCTATATACTTACTCCCTGAATAAATTCTGTTTATGCCGTTTACTAAGAGTGGTAGGCATTTATTTGCTGACCCATGTACATCCAGACTTACTTTACTGGTCATTTGCTTATTGAATACTTCTGTTGACATCAATCATTAGGCACATTGGGGAATACTTCCTCACTGTCCTTCTGTTGACATAAACGTTTACTAAATCTGGTGAACTCTTATACCAATACTTCCAGTGACTTCAACATGTCTACTCAGTGAGTAAATATTCACCAGTGTGAGTAACGGTTCCAGAATACAGGGAATTTGGAAGGAAGGGGTGATAAATAACAACAAGAACACAAAAAGTAGCAAGAAAATAAAGCTTATAAGTAAAAGACATTGAGAACAAAAACAACAGTCTTTTAACTTTTTTGTTTTAAAATCACAACATACCTACAATCTTGTATTTTTCAACACACATGAACACACCCATGTGGTTCTTTCGAAATCATTTTAGCACACAGGTCTTTATTTAAACTTTGCAATGAAATGTGAAAAAACTCAGATCATGCATGCCTTTTCCTGCCAATATATGTCCCTTTTCTACTTCCTGTTTAACCATGATTAAGGCTGCAATATTGTGTTTTATTAATACTATTTTGTGTATTTGCTTTTTAATTATTCAACCCTCATTTTCACTTCTACAAATTTTCTTACATTTCACCCAAAGCAAGCTACCATGGGGCAAGTCACACTCTCTGTTCTGGTTCACTGCCTTTACTTACTCCAGCTGGATATCTGGAAGCAAGACATTGTATTACCAAAAGCCTCCAATTTTCAGTCTGGTGTGAGACAAGCAAGAAGGACTGGGCTCTACTATTTACTGCATGTTTCATCCTTGACTGGCAATCACACAGAAGAGGATAGATAGAGCATTATTTAGCTTTGGTGCAGGCAAATGCAATTCCTTTGAAATCGATTCTTGGGCTGAATTTGACCCATTAACTAATGGCACAAATATCTATCTATCTATCTATCTATCTATCTATCTATCTATCTATCTATCTATCTATCAAGAGAGTGGCACACACTATGATGTTTTAATCTGCAAAGAAAGAGTGAGTTTTAAAAGATTTATCATAAAATATAGCGTTATGTAGCACCTTTCAATCCCATGCTATCAAAGTAGTCTATGGGAAAGGATGCATTTAATTTTCCTTATTTTACACTTGGGGAAACTGAGGCAAAGAGAGACAAAGTAGCTTGTCTGAGGTCACACATAAAGGCAGGGCCAGGAACAGTGTGTGTGGTTGCGCCAGGTGTTCTTATTGATGTTGTTATGCGTTTGATACAGATGTCTGCTTGGCTGCGTGTGTGAGTCTCTGAAGGTGTGTGTTCCCTTAGGATTACCCCTGGCTCAGATCTTTAAGTGGGGACTTTGTTAGCCCAGTGATCTAGAACCTGGTTTGGATCTTAAGCAGGGACTGAGTTAGCCTGGTGATCCTAAGCCGAGATGCTCCTTTCGTTAAGACTTTGGGTTACTTTTAGCTCCGGTCTTTCATGAGGACTCTGTTAGGTCAGTGACCTTAAGCTTTGGCGTACCCTGTGTGCAAGAAGGACTTTGGTTTACCTTTAGCTCAGGTCTTTCGTGAAGACTCTGTTAGCTCAGTGACCTCAAGCTTAGGCGTATCCTGCATGTAAGAAGTAAACTGAGGCAACACTCATGATCGAAGAAACCAACACGACCACGGATCCTTGTAGAAACGAAGATGCCAGGTTAAGCTTTTACTGCAATGTAGCACACTGGCAAACAATCTATTTCAACAGATTTGTTGGCAGCATTCATGCTCTCAATGCAATGGAAGAGCTCAACTGACAGCGGGATTCTCTGTCACCCTCTCGGGCTGAATGAATTCTGGGCTCTCAGGCTGCTGCTTTTATAACCCGCTTGGACCTACTGACTCAGCCCTCTTTCGGATACAAGTGTATCTTGATTGGTATACATACCCTGTCTCTGATGTCACCTATAAATCTGATAGATGCGTGCATTACTGGACATTTCCATCCATCAAGGTGTCAGATTTAACCAAAACCTTACCTTTAGATTTGGCCAGAACATCTCTTCAGGTTTGACTGAAATCTTATGTTCAGGTCTGATTGAAACATCACCTTTATCTCCTTGGCGCTAGGCCAACCCAACGCCTCCTCCCTTTCAGGTGCCTTTCCACTCTTGCTGTAGCTTCGGCTGACTTCTTGCCAATTTCTGTGATGTCAGATTACTCCTGTCAACTTGACCATTTATCCAGCCCAGGCCTGCTGGTTTGATCTGCTTCGCTAGGCCTTACGCCTTATTCCTGATCATTTCTACTTGTCTTTTTAATTTAACCCTTTACTTTCTCCTACAGATTCTGATGAATCCCAGCCCAGTTCATAGGAGAACACTGCTCTCCCTGGATCCAGTCCATCTTCACTGAAGTCAGTGAAAGTCTTTCCATTTTGGTTAATAAGAATTGGATTGGGCCCCTACTGATAGTGATAAAGCCTGCCTTCTGCAATCCATGGGAGTCTATGGTACCAGACCATAGTAAAAATGAATTGTTCCATACTTTTTTACACTCTCCTGTAGCGGAGGAGCAGTGGGCCTTTTGCTCAAACTAATAACCTCTATGTAGGAATCAATTCCAGTAAACTTTTTCATACTCTGTACTATGAAATTCACTCTCATGGGAGGCCAAAGAGTCAAAACTTTGTGTCTGCATTTACAAATGTTTAAAATAAAGGTGGGGGGGGGGATTTCATGAAGAGGTTGGAAAATATTTTTTCCTTCCACTGCACATGTTGGTTTAGTTAGATGAATTAATGGGGTGTGAAGCAGCAGGTACCAGTAACGGGGTCTGAAGCAGTGGGTACAATACTACATAACTGAAATACTAGATTCAATGGCCTGAATCAGTATCAGAAAATTCTATGTGGGGATTGTCTGAATGGTGTGTTAGTCCATACTAGAGTGTCACACACTAACTGGCTGGTGCTGATCCTGATGCATGCACCTAAAATGTCTTTGTGTGCATTAACATAATCCCACTTCAAGCAATACTTAATGCACATGAGGTAACTTTCAGTGCATGACAGCAGGGTCCACATAGACCACTTAATGTGTGATATGCTGCGGTGGGCTAAAAATATATGGTCCTCTGGTGTGAAGTAATGAATCGTGTAAACAAACTTGAGAGGTGAGCTCAATCCCCAACTCTACTATTTCATTTAGTCTTACTTTTTGTCAAGCTACATATGGCCAGATATGTTAAATGGCTCAGCAACTATTAGAAGCTCAAGATTTCCATTATTTGGAAACGAAAGGAGTTGACATATTTTGAATGAAGTGCAGCGTGTTGTGCCCTTTGGAAAATATAGCCCTTACCAATGTTCCACCTTAATGGGGAAAAAATAAATAGGATTAATAACCAAGGCTATGTCTACACTTGTTAATTTAAGTCGACTTAGCTAAGTCGACTTAACAAAGTCGACTTTAAGTCGACTATGTTAAGTCGACTGAGTATGTCCACACCTAAATTTTAAGTCGACTTTGAAGGGACCCTACAAAATCGACCTAGAGCGTCCACACTGGATGCTCTAGGTCGACTTGTAGGGGCTAGGTGGACCTGGGACAGGTCCATGGTGGCAGGGAGGGCACCCCTTGCCAGTGCCAGGGTGCTCAGCCTTTGCCCCATTGTACCTTGGTACAATGGGGGACAGGGACCGTGGCAGGGCATAGAGGCATGGTGCACAGGGCTCTGCCCTGCGCTTTGGGGTAGCATGCCAGTCTGTGGCTGTGCCAGCCACCCTGGCAGGGAGGGCAGTGAGGAAGCTCTGGAGACCCCTAAGTCAACTTAGAGTCAACTTAAGGGTACTCCACATCTACACTGGCTTAAGTCAACTTCCTAAAGTCGATTTAAGCAGAAAGTTGACTTAAAATGACATTTTACAAAGTCGACTTAATTTTTCCTTAAGTCGACTTAAGCAGCTGCTTAAGTCGACTTAAGGAAAGTGTAGTGTAGACGCAGAGTAAATTAAGTTGACTTAATTTACAAGTGTAGACGCACCCCAAGGTAGCTCACAAATTATAACAACAATTTAGGGGCTTACAAATGGTCAATTGAGATTATTTTTCAATGGAAAACAATTTCTGCTCAACCAAAATTTGGAACAGGAAAATTTCAATTTTGTCAAAAGTTTTCAATGTTCCATCAGGAAAATTAAAACAAAATAGGTATTTGGAGTTGAGGAGGTCAGTTTGACCTGAATTGAAATATTTCAATTTTCTGAGCTGAAATTTTTTTTCAAGCACTTTGACATTAAAGTGTATTTTTTTTTATGGTACTGCAGTGCCTTCATTTTAAAACACTCAAAATACTAACTTCAGTACCAAGCAAATTGGTCAAATTGTTGTAAAGAACAGAAGTATCAGACACAAAGATGAACACAATTTGTTGAAAGAAGAGTTAATATGCCTTTGAAAAGGGCAATCATGCCTCACCAATCTACTGGAATTGTTTGAACAAGTCAGCAAACATATGGACAAAGCCTGTCCTGGATCAGTATGGATACACCATTGAACTTTCAACAAGCCTTTGACAAGTCGTCTCTACACAGGCTTGAAGCAAAGTAAGCTGTCATGGGATAAGAGGCAAAGTCCTCTCCTGGATCAGTAACTGGTTAAAAGATAGGAAAGTAAGGGTAGGAATAAAAGTTCAGTTTTCAGAATGGAGAGAGATAAATAGTGGTATCTCCCAGTGGTCTCTACTGGGACGAATACTGTTCAACATATTCAAATGATCTGGAAAACAGGATAAATAATGAGGTGGCAAAATCAACAGATGATGCAAAACTACTCAAGAGAGTTAAGTCCAAAGCAGACTGCAAAGGGTTATAAAGCAATCTCATATAACTGGGTGAGTGGGCATCAAAATGGCAGATGAAATTCAATGTTAATAAATGCAAAGTAACCCACATTGGAAAATATAAGTTCAACTATACTTGCCAAATGTTGGGGGTCTAAATTAGCTGTTACTACTCAAGAAAGAGATTTTGGAGTCATTGTGGATTGTTCTCTAAAAATATCCACTCAATGTGCAGCACCAGTCAAAAGAACTACCAGAATATTATAAATGATTAGAAAAGAGATAGATAATAAGACATAAAATATGTTGCTACTTAAATCCATGTTATGGACCTTAAATATTGCATGCAGTTCTTGGTTTCATCTCAAAAAATAGATCTATTAGAATTGGAAAAGCTACAAGGAAGGGCAACAAAAGTGAATAGAGCTTGCATATGAACAGCTTGCATATGAGGGGATTTCTTAAAACACTGAGGCTCTTCAGCTTTGAAAGAACCAACTTAGGGGAAAAATAAAGGTCTATAAAATCAGAGAGAAAACAAATAAGTATTTTTTACCCCTTCACATAACACAAGAACCAGTGGCCATCCAATGAAATTAACAGGCAGCAGGTTTAAAACAGATATAAAGAAGTATTTCTTCCTAGTGCACAGTCAACCTGTGAAGCTGGAACTTGTTACCAAGAGATGTTGTGAAGGTCAAAAGTATAACTGGATTGAAAAAAACAATTAGATAAATTCACGGAGAATAGGTCAGTCAATGGCTATTAGTCAGAATGGTTAGGGATGCAACCTCATGCTCTGGATGTTCCTAAGCCTCTCACTGCCAGAAACAGCAACTAGATGACAGGGGATGAATCACTCAATAATTGTCTAGTTCTGTTCACTGCCTCTGAAGCACCTGGCATTGGCCACATTTGGAAGACAGGATTTTGGGCTGGATGGACCATTGGTCTGATCCATTGTGACAGTTCTTATTATCAAAAATGTTCCAGCAAAATTTCTTTGCATTACGGAATCAAAACTTTTAATTCTTTAAAAACAATATTTTTCAATTTTTCACCCTACATGTTGAAATATTGGAATTTTACATGGATTAGACATTTAGATTTTCCAGAGCTCTAATAACAACATTATTTTCTCTTTTGTGTCATCTGTTTTGACTGTATATCATTTGGGGCAAGGACAGTGTGTGTGTGTGTGTGTGTGTGTAAGCACAATAAGACTTCTATCTCAGTTATGGCTTTACCATGCTAGTACAATGCAAACAAAAATAATACTTCTAACTAATCTTCAGTCCCATAAGTAATTTTTTCAGGCAAAAAAGGGATGCTTGAAAAACCTAATGAAGTCCCTGAAAAGTGAATTCTGAAAAATCAGCTTCTGAACATTTTTTTTTCTTTAAAGAAATCTCTTCATAATTGACTTTATGAATAGTGGATAAAAATGATCCCAATTGGCTCATATATCATCCTGGCTGAATATATGGACATGTGCTGCAAAAATAATTTCAAAGTACTAAACAAACAAACAATGAGACTCTATTTCAGCTCCAAAAGATTTTTGGACAAGACTCTAATAAGCGTGTGAAGTGTTGAAGGCCTAATGGAAATAAACCTTTTTGAAGGTCATTCCTCAATAATTATGATCCAGAACTATGAACAAGTGGTGCTGTTTGAAGAAATTGGATCCTGCTCCTCTGAGGAAATTAGCCCAGGATATCATAAGGTACAGACTTTAAAGGAGGTGAAATTTAAATGAATTAGATTAAAAATATATATCTATTTAATCTTTGATGTGGAGGGTCAGATCTTTCCTTACTTCACTGTACTGATTCCCAATACATTCCATTTGCCTTATTGCTCCAAGGAAGTCTTCTGCAAACTCATGGCCCATATACACAAATCCACTTCCTTCCAACAAGACCTGGGCATCTTCCTTAACATAGAGACAATTTCATTCAACTATTCACCATGCATACACACCCATGTTGGTATGATCAAGGCACTTACCATACTAGGAATACCTGGTGAATAGGGCTTAGGCATAAAGGCAGGGGAATGTGGGGAAATTTGCACTATTTCACTTCACAGTGTACCTAGTGGGCAACCATATTTTCCAACTAAAGAAGCAAGGACACCTAGGTGGCAAACTTTTCTAGGATCATGTAATACTCAAGTGCTCAATGTTCTAGCTTCTATTTTTGAGCTGTTCCACCAAGACAGAAGTTGCCTGTGGAGCAGCCCAAAGAAAGATTGAGGTCTGACCTGCCTTTCTGTCCCTTCTTTCCTCTTCTCTGTGATTCTAGTGAGAAGAGAGAAATGAGGGAGAAAGGAATCATCAAGAACCCTCCCTTTTTGGCCCCTCTAAACAACCTGGTTGTTGCAAAGGAAAATCATGCTTCACTATCTTTTCAAATTCATTAAATATATTAATGATGTACTGAATAATAGAGAACTGACTGACATAATTTATATAAATTGACAAAAGCCCATTAAGAGAGTCATCAAATCATATAAGATTAGGATTGGAAGGGACCTCAGGAGGTCATCTAGTCCAACCCCCTGCTCAAACCAGGGCCAACTCCTACTAAATCATCCCATCTATCAGGTCCACTGATTTCCCTACATCCACATAGCCAGTCATCTCATCACAGAAGGCAATCAATTTGATCAGACATGATTTGCTCGTAATGATTCCATGCTGGCTCTTCCTGATCACCTTCCTGTCTTCCAAGTGCCTCAAAATAGATTCCTTCAGGACCTGCTCCATGATTTTTCCAGAGACTGAGAGGAGGCTAACTGCTCTGTATTCCCTTGGATCCTCCTTCCCATATAAGAGGCTACTGAAGAAGCATAGAGATGGGGTAAGAGGCAAAATATAGTCATTAATTTAAAACTGCCCCGATATCAGAAAGAGTAAAATTAGGCGGTTAATCACCTTCATGTCAAATGGTTAACAATGGGGAACTCAAGTTTCCATACTAGGTCCCATGTTGCTATCAATAATAAGGAACTGGTTAATAGGGAGGCTACAGCGGGTCATACTGAAGGGTGTACCTCAGGGATCGGTTTTGGGACCGATCTTATTTAACCTTTTTGTTACTGATCTTGGCACAAAAAGCGGGAATGTGCAAATAAAGTTTGTGGATGACACCAAGTTGGGAGGTGTTGCCAATACAGAGAAGAATCGGGATACCATAAAGAAAGATCCAGAAGACCTTGTAAACTGGAGTATCAGGAATAGGATGAAATTTAATAATGGGAAGTGCAAGGTCATACATTTAGGGACAAATAACAAGCATTTTTCCTATAAGTTGGGGACACATCACTTGGAATGGGCTGAGGAGGAGAAGGATCTGGGAGTACTGGTTGATCATAAACAACAGAGTCCTGTGGCACTTTTAAAGACTAACAGATTTATTTATTACATGAGCTGTCTTGAGAGAAAATACCACTTCGTCAGATGCTTTGAAGATGGGAAACTTACTAGGACTGATTGGCCTGGGGTCTGGGGGTCTGGGGGGCCTGGGGTCTGGGGGGTTTTCACCTTCCTCTGTAGCACAGGGCATGGGTCACCTACCGGTGAATTCTCTGTATCTTAAAGTCCTTAAATCATAATTTAAGGAGGTAAACAACTCAGTCATAGTTTGGTGGCCTATTGCTGGAGTGGGTGGGTGAGGTCTTGAGGCCTGCATTTTGCAGGAGGTCAGACTAGATGATCGTACTCGTCCCTTCTGACCTTAAAGTCTATGGCTATGTCTACACTTACAAAAGCTAGTTCAAATTAGTTAATTTGAACTAACTAATTCGAACTAATTTAAGTTAGTTGGAATTAACTTAATTCGAACTAGCATGGCCCCACTAAAATGCTAGTTTGAACTAACCATGTCTATGCAGGACACTTGCTTAGTTCAAATTAGTGAGTTGTATGAAGGTCAATCCGCTGATTAGTTCCAACTAAGCAGTTTGTTCAAACTAATATGGCCACATTGACTTAATTCAAACTAACTATTTCAAATTAAGGGTTAGTTCAAACTAAGGAATTGAATTTATTAGTTCGAATTAAGGAAGCCCTTGATTCGAACTAATGAAAGCCTAGTGTGAGTCTTTCAGTCTATGTGGAAAGCAGTGGCAATGTGATAGCAATATTTGTAAATGACACAAAGTTATTTAGCTTAGCCAGGACCACAGAGGAATGTAAAACTTCAGAGGGACCTAAATGGGCTAGATGAATGGTCAACACAATAGCAAATGAAGTTCAGAATTTATAAATGCAAAGCAGTGCACATTGTAGGGAAAATATAAACTATGCATACTCCTTTATGGAGTTATAAATTACTCAATTCAAACCACAAAAGGGTTCTGGGTATCATGCAGACAAATCAATGAAGACCTGAGCTTAACGTACGTTTGCAGTCAAAAAAGCAAACAATGTGTAGGCTGCTGAAGGAAACAGGATTGTGGAAAATAAAGAAAATATTCTAATACCATTATAGAAATCATTGGTGCTGACTATGCGCAGTACTGGTCACCCGATCGCAAAATGAATGTTGAAGAACTTGAGGGGATTCAGAAAGAGGAGATGAGAATGATCAAGGAGATGGAAAATTATCACATGAGGAGAAAGAGATTAAAAAATTCTAATATTTTTACTTTATAAGGGAAATAAATAATAGGAGACAAGATAAGAGTATATAAGATAATGAAGTATCTAGAGAAGATAGATCAGGAACATATCTTCTCCCTGTTTCACAACATAAGAACAAAGGAACATTCAATGAAATTAAAAGAGAGAAATTCAAGACCAATAGAAGGAAATGCACATTCTGTGGAAAAGTAACTGAACTGAGGAACACGTTTCCAAGGAATTTGTTGAAGACAAGAATTTAGAGAGATAAATTAGGTAGAGAAATCCAGAGTTCTCATAAATATTGATAATAATTTGGGAGGGATATGATTAAAAGTCATGCTTCAGGAGGACTTTAGACAATCTCCAACTAGTTAAGACTAGAATGAGATCCTTGTTGGGGGCCAATTATCCTACATCTGCTTCTGTAGGGTTCTTGCAGTTTCGAAGGAAGAATTTGGTGCTGGCCCCTGGCAGAATCAAGACAGTAAAGCAGATGGACCTGGAGTGATCCAGTATGCAGTTCCTAGGCTATTCTGCGACCAACAGTATCAGAGCAGGGGTCATGCACATACTACACTGAATGCTCAATTCACCAGACTTATACAGTAGTGCCGTCAACTGACACATTATGATAAGGTATGTATAATGGGTGGGTCAACACATGCTTGGTACACGGTAAGAGTGACAGGGCCATGAAAATACATTGAGACTGTAAGGCATCTGGAACACATATCTGCAATGATAAGAAACCTGAACATTTTGATTGGCGACATAGAACACTGGGGCATTTCAGGCATCCCAGAAGAAATAACTGAGGCAATTGCAATATCACATGAAAATCTGGCATTGTCTCATTAAAACCAGCACATATGGAGTGAAATTCTGGCCCTGCTGAAGTCCATGGGTGCTTCGCTATGGACTTCAGTGGGGTCAGTATTTCACCCATGGTTTTGTTATGTACCAAATAATCAAACAACTTCAAAGTCCAGACCATCTGTGCTTCTGAAGCACTAAATTTACTGCATTTTTCACTTTCCATTTTTAGCTTTTAAATTGTCAAGTGATCTGCCGAAGTGCTAACAATCAACAGATGGATCAAGGGCACAGCAGGTTTTACAGGATGTACAGTAGCTTGGCTAAGATGGAAATTCACGGGAAGCTCCTTTCATTATCTCATTTCCCAATTGCAATATTTTCACTTATGATATTAGATTAAAATGTGCCATGGGTTTTTCAACTTCTAGACTTCTGATTTCTTTAGCGCTGAAGTTTGTTTGGGAATAGTGAGGGTGATCATTAAGGAAAGTAGCACATAAGCGTAACCCATTAGTGGGTGTGTGTTGTAGAACACTGTAGGCTGTTTTGCACAGGGCATGAATTGTTACAGCTCCCTTCTACCAAGGCATAGATCTTTAGCTCAACCTATAGTAGTTTACTATCTTAGTTCTTAAAGTCGCTGGTTCATTCTCTGTGTATCAATGAATAAAATGGCCATCACATAAATCACCAACTATGAGTATTAAAGCACTTCACAAAAACAAGATTTACATATGGATTTATACATAGGGAAACTGAGGTACAAAGAAGTAACTTGCTCAAGGTCACACAATGAGCCTTCAATTGGGAATAGAACCCTGAGTATCAATCCTGTGCTCTAGCCACTGGATCTTCAGGCTGGGTCCCACACTCCACACAGCTCCAGCATGTGCGGCGCCTGACTTTAGATGTTATTGTTCCTGCAGCATTGGGTGAGTATGACACAGTGTGGCCGTTGAAATAATGCCCGATGCACTCTCCCAGCCAGGGGAGAAAGGTGGATGACCACCACCCTGGCTTTCACACCACTGGAAAGGAGACTACTGCTGTTTTCAGAGGTGGCCTAAAACAATCTTCTTGCCCACAGAGTGCACAGGCCAGGACAATGACTTCAGGTGGAGGACATTTCTTACCGACTACACACACAAGGTTAATTGCAGGTCAGGTATGAAAGCAATCGGACAAAGCTACAGGCTTAGTGGTAGTATGGTCTCTCAGCTAGAGCGCTGGCTGGGTGGTCAAGAGTCTTGGGTCTATTCCCAGCTCAGCTATTGACCAGCTATGTGACCTCAAGCAAGTCACTTCACCTTGCTGTGCCTTCATTTCTCCTTCTGCCCTTTAAAAGCCCCACAGTAGCAATGGTTTCTGAATACATGTATGTACAAAGCCCTGTGAACACTCCTGTTCATGTTCGCACAAGTCTTGGCTTAGCAAGAATAGTTGAGAATAAAACCGAGGATTCCTTACTCTCCATTCCTGGCACTGGTCAATGCTGTTGCCATTTGGGGCAAGTTAAATTTTTCTGTTTGTCTGGGAACTGGGGAGATAAAAATAATAACAGAGGCAGGGGAGGGAAGAGTCAGAACTTCACTTGCTACTATCGCAATCAGTTGGGAAGATCAATTCACCCCAAATATATGAAGGTGGTGTGTAGAGGGGATGCTGATCAGCTACCTTTTCAGATAGAAAAAAAAAAGTCATTCTCCTTCCAAACAGATAATATTAATGGTGTTAAGCTGCTGGTGAACGCAATGCAGTACTGTAAGATGACAGATTAGAGCTAACAGAGAGAGAGAGCAGAGACCGAGAATACATACATAAATCAGAGATTTACATCAAACTGGGATCATGATAAATAGATTCTGAACATATTTACCGGGCAAAGTCTAGTGTGAAATTTAAAGAGCATGTAATATGCCAGGATTAAAAGACAGCTGTAGTGAAAACTGACTGTGTCCTGCAGGCATAGAGGAAATGTTTGCTGTACTTTTACTACAACTGATGGGCAATAACAGCCTACTGGGCATGAAAGAGAGTTTGCCCTCAAAGCAGGATCATGCAATACGTTTTACTGAAGGGCAGCCGCGGCATTTGGAAATTGAAATAAAAAACAATTTCTCATTATAGCTAAATCTTGGCTACAGTGCCACTGACAGATCTGGGAGGGAGAGTTCTGTTCTGCAACATAACATTTCCCTCTGACGCTGAGAAATCTCTCCTGCCTACCTGCACTGAACTGCTGGTCCAACAGAAGACATTATTCAGGGATAGCTCTTCCTTCTGAAGTCAAATGAGTATATAATCATCTAAAGGTTCCCTCCTCTGTCCCCGCGTAAACCATTTCCCCAGGCAGTGTATTATTTAGACTCATAAGCTATGTGTACACTTACAACGTTAAGTCGACTTTGTTAAGTCAACTTAACAAGGTCGACTTTAAGTCGACTTAAAGTCGACCTTGTTAAATTGACTTAAATTGGCTATACTTTAAGTCAACTTTGTTAAGTCAATTTAACAGCAGAGATAGCCGTTATATTGGCTTGAAGTCACTTTAATAAGGTCGATTTAGCATTAATCCGCATCTACACTGGCCTTAAATTGACTTAAGGCTTAAGTCAACCTAAAAGGAGGTGTTATGAAGTCAATTTACGCTTTCCTTAAGTCGACTTAAGGAAATGCTTATGTCAACTTAAGAAAAGCCCAATGTGGATGCAGCTTTGTTCAGGTCAACTTAAGGGTCCTTAAGTCGACCTAACTTGCAAATGTATCTGTACCTATACACTTGAAGGTAAGAAAGGACTACCATGATCATATAATCTGATTCCCTTCTCATTGCAGGCCACCTAACCTCACCCACCTACTCCTAACCTCTGGCTTAGTTATTGAAGTCCTCAAATTATGATTTAAAGGTTCCAAGTTGTAAGGAATTCACTATTCACACTAGCTTAAACCTGTAAGTGACCCGTGTCCTGTGCTACAGAGCAAGACAAAAACCCAAAGGATCTCTGCCAATCTTTCCCCAGGGGAAATGCCTTCCTAACCCCAAATATGGCAATCAATAGCAAGACACTTGGGAAAGGATTTTCTCTAACTCACATCCCTTCCAATCTAGTGTCCCCTCATGAGCCATTAAAGATACTTTCTGATAGCAGTCACAGATTGTCTACATGCCATTGTAGGCAGGTTCATCATATCATCCTCTCCGTGAATTTATGAAACTCAGTCTTGAAGCCAATTAGGCTTTGTCTACACTAGCAATTTAAGTCGACTTAAAGAGGCTTAAGTCGACTTAAATTAAACCACATCCACACTAGGCTTTTATTAAGTTGAATTAAGAGATTCCTTAAATAGACTTAATGAAAGCTTAAGTTGACTTAATAACACCTCGTTTTAGGTCGAGTCAAACCTCCTTCGCTATGTCTACACTGGCAAGTTAGTTCGAATTAAGGAAGCTTAATTCGAACTAACTTAAGCCTTGGCTACACTAGGCTTTCATTAGTTCGAATTAAGGGTTTCCTTAATTCGAACTAATAAATTCGATTATACTTTTCGAATTAAGGGTTAATTCAAACTAGTTAGTTTGAATTAACCCACTGTGGCCATGTTAGTTTGAACTAAGCACTTAGTTCGAACTAACCAGCACATTGAGCTCAATGAAATTGACTAGTTCGAACTAAGCAAGTGCCAAGCATGGCACTTGCTTAGTTCGAACTAAAATTTGCTAGTTCAAATTAAGTTAATTTGAGCTAACTAAAATTAGTTCAAATTAGTTAGTTCGAATTAACTAATTCGAACTAGCTTTTGTAAGTGTAGACATAGCCCTTAGGTCGACCTAACCCTTCCTTAGGTCGACCTAAGCCCAGTGTGGATGCATAAGTCCACTTTATTAAATCAACCAAAGGGCAGTTAGGTCGAGTTAACAAAGTGGACTAAGTTGACTTAAAGTGTTGACTTTTGTTAAGTCAACTTTAATAAGGTCAACTTTAAGTTGACTTAAAGTCGACTTTATTAAAGGCGACATAACAAAAGTCGACTTAACTTTTCTAGTGCAGAAATAGCCTTAGATATTTTTGTCCCACTGCTCCCCTTGGCAGGTTGTTCCAGAACTTCACTCCTCTGGGTTAAACACCTTCATCTAATTTCAAGTCTAAACTTGTTAATGATCAGTATACAGCCACTTGTTTGTGTATCCACTTTGGTGCTTAATTTAAACAACTTCCAGCTTTCCCTAGTGTTTATCCCTCTGATGAGGGGTCAGCAACCCCAGCACACGTGCCTAGTCAGAGCAGCGTGCAGGGCTCACAGGCCTGCGGCACCATGACTGCTCCCCCAATGGCCCTGTCCCCAGAGGGACCTGGGGCCACAAAAGCCACACTTTCACCATGGCGCCTATCACCTGCTCGTCCCGCTCCCCAGCTGTGGGGAGGGGCTAGCAGGGAAAAGGAGCTGTCGCACACCGCAGCTCCTGGTCCTGCCCTTGGCACCTGCTGAGGCTTGGGTGGGGCGGAGATGGCATGCGGGCCAGCAAAGTTTGCCAGCCCCTATTTTGATGTATTTATAGATGTATTTATTTATGAATATGCATTTATGTGGTATTTTGGAGACAAAATATCCCATCCACAAAACACATCTTCCCAAATCCCATTGAGATTCCACATCTGCCTTTCTTGAAAGGAGGAATTTGCAGAGTCTGAAGAATACTGCAGAGAACTAATTCCTACCATGCATGTTTCTGGCCCGTAAACCCTTCATGGTTTCATGGCAACCTTCAGTAATCTTTAGCATCCTCCTATTTGTCTTACCTACATTTAAAAATGAATCTGGACCCTTATATGGTATATTTTTATTGCCAAAACAGATTTTAATCAACCTTTAAGCACACAGTGTGCTAGATTATCAGGAGTGCTCAGCACAGCACAAGGATTTGGTGGGAGCGACGGGCTTTAAACCACCTTTTGACTCACCTGATTCTGGGATCACAATGTATTGATCTATTCCCCTGGGAGCAAATTATAGCAGCTTCAGCTTACACCAGTTACCAACATTCCCAAATATCTATCCTTCCCCCCAGCACCATCTCTTGTGTTGTCTGAAAGGAGGATTTGACGGAGCTCTGTGCCACCTAGAGTCCTCTGGACCAAGGGCAGATTCTTACATGGTTGATTATCCAGCTATCAGGCAGCTTCTCACCAGTCCTAAAACAAAGGTGGACATGAGTCACTACCTCTGACGCATTGTACTATGTCTTATAGCTACACAACAAATTGAAATGGATTCCTTTAGCACCTTCCATTCCTCAGAGCCCACCTTCTGAACAGCTCATGAGGCAAAAGAAAGCCTTTACAAATATTTCTCCAATTTATGCTGAGGGTCAATGAAATCAGTCAGAGAGACGCACATTCCCAGACATGTAAGAGAGGTATCAGGCCTGATAGATCATCTAGTCATGTCTTTTGGAGTGCAGGATTGGTCCCTCAGGCGCACTATCTAGAGCTAGAATCACAAAGAAACATAGCCGACAGTGAGACCCAAATGAACTGTATAAATCTGACTTCAGCTGTAATGTCTTTTCCCTGGAACACCAAAAGTGACATAGATAATGTGATAGAATCAATTCACTATAGCATTTAATTTAAAATCCTTTGATGATCCGTTTGCTCATCTTTTTCCTTTAAACAAGGCAAGGATGTGTGCAATCATCCTGACATGGCATGAGTCTAGTAAGGCCAGATGTAATCCGTGCTGTTCATTTACTTACAGTTCACCTACTTTTCCACATCTGATTGCATCAATTATCAGCAAACCTACAGTTTAGTTACAGCCGGGTCCCTGATTTGAACTTCCTAAGAAAGCAGGTTGCTAAGGAACTCCACCCCATCAATTATAATTAGCCATCTCTTTTCTTCCAGTGTTTTTTACAACTGGAGCTCATTAGAGCACTGATTCACATTTCTAATTACAAAGTTAATTTTCCCCTGGCAGATTTTTAAACCATAGGATTTTTTTCCCCCCCTGAAATCAACAATGTTATGAAGTTTTGCTCTATCGTGTGTTTCCTTTCCTTGGAAAGAATAAAACCTACTCAGAAGACCAAGCTGAAAATAGTTTTCCTTTTTGACAGATTGAAAGCTCACTGGGTCAGAAAGCCTGGACCAGAGCCTCTGATAATAGCTTCAATGGACTTATGTTGGCTTACGCCAGCTGGGGATACAAACCTCACTCTTTTGTTATGTGCTGAACTCACAGAGGTCACCTTATTATATTAATTAAGAATAGAAAACTAGTTGGATCTCAATATATATATAACATAAGGGCTAGAGTGATCTACCCAAATTGTACAGCCAAAACCGAGTAGCGTGACCTATGCTATAAATTTATTTAAGAATACTCCATTAAATGAAACAGTTTAATCCGACTGACTCTGAGCATTGTTTGTAGGCCATGGTCATGAGTGGGATTAGAAGAGTGGCACTCCTGAAAACACTCAAGTTTAGAGCAGTGGTTCGGTTATCAACAGATCATTCCTTGACTTGTTACCTCAGCTGATTATTTTTTCCCCCATAGAGAAAATTTCAACTTCTCTGGGAAAAATGAAAAAAAAAAAACTTAAAAACTTTTACCCCCAGCTGAAAATTTTCAGCAAAAAGCTTTCAACCTAAAACTGTACATTTCAATTCAGAAATACCGCTGCAGTGTCTCTGGCTATGTGTACACTTAGAACAAAGATAGGTCAACTTTATTAAGTCGCCTTTAAGTTGACCATATTAAGTCAACTTAGAGAGTCTACACAAGACTCTTAAGTCGACTTAAAGTTGACCTTATTAAGTTGACCTAGAGAGTCTACACTAGACTCTCTAAGTCAACTGGTTAGGTCCAGGGGGAGGAGCCTCGGCTCCCCAGGCTAGGGGGAATTGTCTTGGGAAGAGCCAAGCATCCTGGGGAGAGCCAGAAGGGAGCCCCCGTGCTCCTTTTTCCCCGGGACCGCTTGGGGCTGGTGGCTTCCCAGTCTCAGAGAAAACCAGGCCGGCATGGGACTGGATCTCTCCAGGACAAGCTGCTCGCACCTTGCCTGTCCTTGCAGGGAGAACCAGCCGTGCGCGAGCGGCTTCCCGGGGAGAAGGGAGACCCTGGGGCTCTCCAGCCAGGGTTCCAGCAGGGGATTCCCTCTGGCTGGAGCTCTGGCTGGGGAGCCCTTCTCCCCGGGACCACAGCTCCTCTTGCAGGGAAGCAGAGGGTCTGGGGAGAAGGGAGCAAGGGCTCCTCAGGGGACAAGGGAGCCACGGTGGCTCCCTTCTGCCAGAGAGTCATACGGGGCTCCCTTGTCTCCCTGCCTTAGGTCGACTTTTAGAAGAAGTAGACTTAGGGCATCCACACTGGCTTCAGTCGACTTAAGAAGTCGACTTAAGCGCTAGTTTGAATTAAAATGAGATGTTATTAATTCAAATTAGTTTTTTCTTAATTTGACTTAAGGAGAAGCTTAAGTTGAATTAAGGAAAGCCCAGTGTAGACGCAGAGTAAATTAAGTTGACTTAAGCCTCCTTAAGTCAACTTGATTTCTAAGTGTAGACTCATCCTCTTATAGTTGTAGTTTGGGTGTCTCCTGCCTCCTTTCTCCTCTAAGGGCCAAGGTCCTAGGCCAGACTGCATCTCCCATGATGCATCACAGTCCCTCGTCTTGCTTAGTCATTACAGTGCATCAGAGGAATACCTGACCAAAACTTTAAAAAAAAATGTTTTAAGTGTTCAGGTTTTTCTCAATCAAAAAGTCAAAAATTTCCACAAAAGCCGACATTAATTTAAAGCTGTTGTTCTGCACTGTTTCTTGCTTTCTGATGGTTGTCCAGAGACTTTTGTGAAAAGTGTTGGTGGTAAGTCCCTATCACTAACCCCACTCTCCTTGCTGATGATCTCCTCTGAGAACCCAGGGAATGAGTGGCCTGTGGCAACTGCTTATCCAAGGACTAGTCCTTCCAGAACATTACTGGGATTCACAATGTAAGGAATCCTGTACTGCTGCCACCTCTTATTCAGCGAAATAGGATATTGTTTCCTAGTTTATTGCCATGAAAAGTTACTTTGTGCTTCAAAATGGTTGTATGGGCAAATAATACTTAGTATGAACCAGTTCTAGACTTACAGAGTGATGAGGCACAAGGCGCACCATTTTACCAACAATTATCCACTCCTTGCCCTCCTCTGTTTCCAATCAATTATTTGGGGTGGACAGCTTTTTGAAGCAGTAGCTTTATTGGAGCCCTTTTTTCATTGTAATTGGTACATTAGGTCTTATTCAATCCTTTTACTTGAAATGCTTCTGTACCTTAGCACAAGCAATCTAATTTATATCTCCTGAGCCAATATCACCAGGTTATTTTGAAGGGTAAATTACCATGAAACGCATTAGGAGGCTAGATTTTCTGGAGAGAAACACCTTCCTTTCTAAAGAAGTGTTCTGTTTTTCCCAGAGAGGCATAAACCACTCCATAATGTGAATGCACACCTTCCTTAAAGCTACATTTTCATTTAGGACATTGAAAATTATGCTTGCAGCCCTTTCACAGCTGTGGAGAGATTCTGAGCTCTCTTCCTCTGCTGAATACCCAAAGATGTCAAAAGAGGTATGTAACTGGGGTGCCCAGCCCCCCACTCCACCTCTTGGGATCTGCATTTTCCTCCCCTCTTGAACAGACACATTTTTAATGGATTCCTTACATTTTATCTTAAAAATCCCTTTTAAAGTGAGGATGATCTTAAAATATTTTACCAGGACTCAGGAGACGGGTTCAGTTTACAATCTGCAACCAGTTCCTTGTGGGACCATGGCCAAGTTATTTCATCTTTTTGTTCCTCCTTTACCTACTTGTAAAAGAGGATAATAATACTTTTGTTTCCCACCCATTGTTTATTTAGATTGTAAACTCTTGTGCACAGCAGAAGGTCTCTTACTGTGAGGAGGCACAGCACCTACAAAACAGGATCCAAATTTCCGTTGTGACCTCTAGACACTACATGTATGTCTACACTGGAGGCTCTGTTAAGTCAACTTAACAAGGTCGACTTTAAGTCGACTTAAAATCAACCTTGTTAAGTCGACTTAGAAAGTCCACATTGAAAACTCCTGTCGACTGCCTGTGTCCACACTGGCAGGTGCTAGGTCAACAGAGGAGTGGTGTGTTGTGGGTAGCTGGGAGGGGGCCTGGAAGCCAATTAGATCAACTTAAGTGCTTCCCCCATCTACACTCGCTTAAGTCGACTTAAGCGTTAAGTTGACCGTAAGAGGTGGTGTTATTAAGTCGATTTAAGGACGCAGGAGTCTGTAGGTCGACTTAAGCTTACTTAAGTTGACCTAAGGCTCTAGTGTAGATGTTCCCTACTGTAATACAAATAAATCTTCAGCAGCCCATGATTGAGTTAATTCTTTAGTAGGATGCACTAGCCCTGTCTTTATTTTCTAGTTTCCATGTATGTCTCCATTAGCTTCTTCACATTTTTACATGGCCGTGTGGCAGGAATGCTGAGAATGTCTACTACACTATCCACAGAGTGTTCCTTAAATTGTTCCTCCATAAGCGAGACAGGTCCTGATTATCATGGGAGTAGAGAATGTCACCGTCAAGAACAAATATCATCTCCTACTCTAATACTGCAACAATCCAGTTTATAAAATATGTGGTTATTAAGCAAGGAACAATATTGATTTCTGTATGTGCTGCTTGCTCAATTGCTTCAACAATAACAGCTACATGATGTATGTTAAATAGATTTAGCCGATCTAACTAGCTTTATTCTTCTATAGTCACTAATACGGTACTTACAATTTGTATCTGACAGCCAATTAAAATCCCATATGTTCAACTTGTTTATTTTTGCTGCATTGTCTTAGGAGCAATTTGATGTCTTTTACAGATGAATGATCACAGAAGAAGAAAAGTTTTCTTAAGACAAGGGGATGACATGGAGCCTTCCCTGGAGACATTTCTGACAGGTTGGAAAAGAAATATAGTGTAGAGCTGGGTGGGAAATGATTTTTTCCCCTCGAGATTTTGAAAAATGTTCCCCTTCTGAGTCAGACCAAAAAAGGTAAAATATTGAAGAATGTCATGAACCAAAAATCCCCCAATCCCCTATCAGTTGGGGTCAATTGAAATTTTCAATTTTGATCATTGTGAAAAGTTTCATTTCAATGTTAACCTTTTGTATTTAAATACATTTTTAATGTAATTGAAATTTCAGAATTAACCATCATTTTTATCCAAATAACTGGAACTTTATTTTAAAAAAAAATGAAAGTGAGATGTTAACAATTTCAAGCATTTTTTCACCTTTCTTTAAAAAAAATGGAAATTCATCTGAATTCATCCTCTCCAATTAAAGTTTTATTTTTAATGACCCAGTATTATTCAACTGAAATGCATTTTTGTGGAAAAAAAATCCCAACCAACTTTAGTTTTGGGTAACGTTTTCAGAAGCATCTAAGTGAGTCAGTAAACTAAGTCCCATTGATTTTTAATCAGAAAAGTTCCTTTGGGCCAAATTTACAAGATAGTCGGATGCCTAAAGAAGTAGATATATGTGGAATTTTCAAAACCATCTAAGAGCATTAGGCACCTAACACCCGTGGAAGTTAGCCCCCTAAGCCAGTGGTTTTCAAACTTTGTTTCGGGATCCAATTGAAAAAAATCATTTATGCCTGCGACCCAGCAATTACATCTTTAAGCAATGCATTCCAGCTTTTTGGCAGCAACAGCAGGGGGTTCCGCGACCCAGTGATTGAGGATCTGCGACCCAGTATGAGGTCCCAACACTAACGTTGAAAACCACTGCCCTAAGCTAACCCATGGGAAACAATGATTACATGTTTCTAAAAACATCTGAATTGTAATTAGGGGAAAGAGATTTGTCTTTTGTATAATTAGAGTCAAAATGCCTGGAGAATGGAACACAAAATATTAACATAATTAAAATGTTGACCTTTTGATTATTTTAACATTGGTTTTATGTGCTAAGACTTGCTCAGTAGTACATGCAACTGATTTTGACAACTGGAAAAATGCTAGACTAATTTTGGCATGCAGTGCTAGGTGTGCAGTGCTTTCATATTGCTAGTAATAAATGGAATTTATACCTAAAAATAAGTGATGGTCAAAATGATGTTCTGATCAAGGTTCCAAAAAATCATGATGTAAAGTATCCATAAATTGAGCTCAGAAAAGCATTTAAACAATCAGAAGTGCTTACTGGAATTCACTCAACACTGTTTTGTTTGCTTCTGCCTGGAAATTTGCCAATTGCTGCAATGCCAAACCGGGCTTTCTCACGTTAGTCTAGTGTTTTTGCCTGAAACAGGAAGTTGTGTGCCCTAAAATGAAAAACAACAACAAAACTAGTTAAGTAAACTTTTATACAGTTCAGGAAAAGGCTCCAATTCAGGAATGAGAGGAGATTTAGCTACCAGAAGAAAGGTCTGAGCCTCTTGAATTGGCACAAATTTTGCCAAAGGCCATAATTGCATTAGAGATTTCTTCCTCTATAGAGCACGTCAGCTAACTCCAAATGAGACCTAAGTGCACATAAAGGATTTGTGAATGACCCTGGTCTGAGCTTGGATTTCCTTACCAAAAAATATGCGCTTACTCTCCCAGTCAAATGGCTTTTCATGTCCAAGAGTATATACAAAGTGTGGTAGGGGATGGCCAACTGTTAGTTATACTGACAAAACTGAATTTTTAACAGTACGGTTAGTTTCACGCAGGGAAATGCGAGGAGTGCTTGGACTCAGCTATACAGGCAAAAGTAGAATAGTCTAAGCATAAGCTGCATCCACCAGAGAAGTGCTCTGCCAGTATACCAGCTTTCCTATAGCAGTAGAATTTTCCTACTGTAAACATGGCTTAAGCATGAGGTTGGGGAATGGATAGCGCATTAGTATTCACAAACCTTTCTGTAAACCTAGATAAACAAAGAGTCCTGTAGCACTTTTAAAGATTAACAAATTTATTTATCACCTGACCTCTTCAGGTGTCTGACAAAGTGGGATTTTCTCCCACGAAAGCTCATGTGATAAATAAATTTGTTAGTCTTTAAAAGTGCCACAGGACTCCTGGTTTATTTTGCTGAACTAGACTAATACTGCTACCCCTTTGGAATCTGTAAATCTAGGCATCTCAAAATATCATGCAACTATTTCATGAGTTTCAATACTTATAAATCAGCAGCCCCTCATTTTTTCACTGAGTTTCAGGTACAGATGACCCCAAAGAATCAAAAAAAAAAAAGTTGTGTCTCAAAACTATCACATTCCATCTGTTTTTTTACATTGATAATGTGAAAGCACAAATTTCACTTGACAAAAAACACATTGATATACATAGGGGTGCATGGATGTACATCCAATGACACCAAGGTTATGATCTAAGTAACTTTTCTGTTCATTTTTGCAATGTAATTGTATTGTTTGATGCCAATTATGCCATGCAAGGTTCCTTTATGAATGCTCATAACATATTCTACATAATTACCATGGTACCATGTTTCCTGCACTATCATGTATGTGTACAGATGTGGAGCATGTTACAGGGCTCAGACCCTCAGAACTATCTCTCTGAGGATGAAGAGGTGCATAACAAAGGCAAATTGAGCTCCCTGGCTCAGCTGGGACAAAGAGAATCACACAGAAGCACAGAGAAGGAGGGGCCGAAGGGGGATTGAAAAGAAATGCAGACACTTTGAATATGGGAGAAGCTTTGGAGAGTTTGCCAGAGAAATATCATCTTCAGAGCAACTCCAAGAGATTGGGACTATCCACATAGCCAAGAGGGCCAAGACTGGGTGAACACCAGCAGTAGCCAGTCTTCCGAGTAAGGATAAGAAAAATAGACTTGGAATAGTATTAGTAGATCAGCATGTGTTTTATATCTTTTATTTGTTTATGGTAACTTCTGACTCCTTTATTAAATTATTGTGCATTGATTTGCTATATAGTCACTGAAAATCATAACCTAATAAATAAACTAGTGTTTGCTTTATCTAAAGATGTGTGAACTTTAGAAACTGTGGATGAGTGAGGCTGGGCAGACCCTTTTCACTGATAAATGGTGACAGAAGGGTCTATGAGTCTACGATGATTGGGGAAAGGTCTCCATTTCTGTAGGATGGAAGATCCCTGGCTGCGTCTATACTGATAAATGAAGTCGACTTAAGCTTGCTTAAGTCGACTTAATTTACCCTGCGTCTACCCTACAGTTTAAGTCGACTTTATAACACCACCTTTCAAGTCGACCTAAGGCTTAAGTTGACTCCCTAGAGTCGACTTAAGCCAGTGTAGATGTGGGGTAGCCCTAAGTCGACTTAGGGCTACCCCAGGGCTACACCAATGTCCTCCCTGCCGGGGGGACACAGAGGGAGCCTGGCATGCCCCCCACAGGGCAGGGCAGAGCCCTGCCCACCCTGCCCCTATGCCCTGTCAGGGTCCCTGACCCCCTTTGCCCCATTGTTCCTAGGTACAATGGGGTAAAGGCTGAGCCCCCTGGCATTGGGCAAGGGGTGCCCCTCTGCCCCCATGGACCTGCCCTAGGTCCCCCTAGCCCCACAAAGTCAACCTAGAGCATCCAGTGTGGACACTCTAGGTCGACTTCCTAAGTTCCCCTTTAAGTCAAATTTAATTTTAAGTGTGGACACACTAAGTTGACCTAACTAAGTCGACTTAAAGTCGACTTAGTTAAGTCGACTTACTTAAAGTCGACTGAAATTACCCAGTGTAGACATAGCCCCTGTGTGGTATGTCGGGGTGCTCGCTTGGGGACTGTCCTATGAGTGGCCAGAGGATGCACACCCATTCCTGGGGACTGATTATATGCAGGACGCTAGTGTAGACCAACTCAAGAGTGAGTTGTTATCTAGCATAGTGGGGTAAATCGGGGTTCAGGGAGTGGGGACCAGATTTTGGGAGGGGGGCATCACAATTTGCTAACCTTTGAATGAACCTAGTGCAAGCTTGGAGTTCTTGGCCCACATGATATCACTCTCAGAATTAAATGGTTTTCCCAGTCCCAGGCTGAATAATAGTCCAAGGACATAGTTCCAATAGCACGATTCAGCACATAAGTCTTGCTTACAAAACTGGGAGTTGCATGGACGCTTTTGTAACCCATATGCCTAAAAAGGGCTCTCCCTTTTAAGAGACCTAGTGAGGGAGGGTTACTGTTGCTGGGCAGAATAGCTACCCACAACTAGAGACTTCTGGAAGCAGGGGGTGGTTGCATTTTGAGCATGCTCCACAGGGTTCCCTGCTGGTGTGATGTCGTGTGGTCAGAGAGATCACATGAGAGCAGGATCTGCTTTGAGAAGAGCCCATGTGCTCAGTTTCATGAGAGAAGCTGAGCCGAGAGTGAACAACAAGATGTTTTTTCCTTCCTATGGAGTCATCTGCAACAGACTTTGCCCCCATGCATATGTGACTGAAGGCTGGTTAACCAGTGAGTTGACCGGATGGCGCTGGTTCCAAAGGAGAAGGAAAAGCCTGCATGGAATTCTACAGAAGATTCCTGCAATGAGAGAAGAAGAGGACAGCTATTTCTTGCTACTCAAGCCTCTAGACTTGAACAAAGACTGTAGCTGAGAGTTGCGTGAACTCCAGTTCAGGACTCTTGGGTATCTTTCATGAGGGGGTTTCTGTAGGGATTGTTCTGTTTAATTGTATTTTGTTTTCTTAGGATGAGGTTTATTTAGTTAGTAGGTAATAAAGTTCATTGTTATGTTTGTTCTTAGTAGTATTTTAATGTGGGAGGGTAACTTTGAGCAATCTTTGCTGAAAGTCCCATGCAGACTGGATCCTGGGTCTCCAGCTGCTTTCTCCATAGGGATTGGGGTTTATTTCTGTGAGACACTGGAGAGGGGCAATTAAATGAATTTTAGCCCACCCGAAGGTTATACTTACAATGGATGTTTGTGTAGAGAAATCACACAGATGATGCGTGTGCCTTTGGAAATTTGTCCTACAGTGAATTCTTTCTTGTCTGAATGCTTCATTGACACTCCACTACAGACATCTAATTCATTTGTTGGGGTCCTTTGGGATGCCTTGTGTGTGGAAGATGTTGAATGTAACTTTTCGTTTTAGTCCAGTTACATTGTTGTTGTTACTGGGATGAACAGCAAGATGAGTCCCTGAATATGGCAATTAACCTACTGGAGAATATTAAAATGCAGAACACAGAAATACAGGTAGACATCTTTCATAAAGTTTTTTTCCTGACAAAAAGCAAAAATTAAACTCTAAAATCATTCACCATGTTGAACAAAGAACACATTTGAGTATATTTGAAAAGAACAAGAACTTCCTTTACATCATGAGAACATTTTAAAAAAATACTTTATGAACTGTAACTCATCCCATGGGCAATAAAAGTTTGTATATTTCTTAAACAAAGTCATATATGAATAGATCTGAAAAATTAATTTTTATGCAAATAATAAATTTGAAAGATGGAATCTTAGGGCCAGAACCTTAGGAGGTGTAATTTTTACCAGATGAGGAGCTCTCCTTGAAGTTTGAAGGTAAGGTCTTAAATGAATCTCTTGGATAATATGAAATGATCTTATACCCAACAGTCCTGTTTGCATAGAGAACATTCATAATTACAACTGCACAATCACCCTGTAGACAGTTAATGGCTTAATAAGATTTTTAACGACTATCTTTCAAAATGAGAAATCCTGCTGGGTACAATAGACATATAAAACATTACACAGCTGTGCAGGGCCCTCTTAGACATGGAAGACAGATACCAGTAAATAAGAGGGGTTAGTGTTCTGTCGGATGCCAGCTGTGCGCCTCTGCACAAAAGCCTGCACCACACATTAAATACTCATAAGTTTTAGCTAACCATTGGATTACATCTCAGAGCATCAGCAAACATCACCAGTGGATTCTTCCCAGGAACTTGGTGTGCCCAGCCAACTGTAAATTAAATGGAAACTGTGAATTAACTTGAAAGCAAAGGCTTCAATGGTGTTTTGTGTATTTCAAGGTGTTTTTAACAGGAGTTTAATGCTGATGAAATATTTCAGGTTGATGTCTCTGAAGTTGGAGAACCTATGGCAGATCCTCTACTGATGTCAGCCAGAGAAATTCCATTAATTTCAATAGAACTATTGTGACTTACACCCTTTGAAGGTTCTGGCTCCTGTGTTTACCCACAGAACAAGTGCATCCTGCCAGACACTGTATAAGCTTCCTCAGCAATGCACCTGTGTATGAAGGGTAACCTCTATGGGCAAGAGAGTAGGTTCACTCACCACAGATCATGTAAACCTCACTGCTGAACCTAATTGAGTTTGCGATGTGGATACTACAAACTCAATACAGACCACATGGATCCTGATCCTCAACTGACGTGAATCAGATCAGCTCCATTATGGAGCTACGTCAATTTATATCAGGCAAAGCTCAAGACCTTCACATTTATTTCACTGACACCACTGAACAACTTTATTGCTGATAATGATTTTCAGTCTACATTGATTAGACTTGACATTAAACCAGTGAATCTCAGTGTTAAATAAAAACAGGAGTGGGCCCAAAATGAAACTTCAAATCATAACATCTCTGAATTTTGCAGTCTGAACTGGACTTCAAGTCTAAATGTTGCAGGTAGCCATTATTGTTATAACGCACTGAAAACAAAAACCCCACACCTAGCTATCGCTGAAGTTTAAAAAATCCAGTTCTAAATTTTACAGCTTGGGTCCATCTCTAAATAAGGAAAATAAGATGTTACTGCGGACCATTCACAAACAGGCTTTCTTATGCTTTTCATCTTAATTATATAAAAGAAAGATGCTGCTAACCAGAGGTGTTCAGCTAATCTTTAATACAAAACCTCAAAACTGCCCAGTTTTTCTCAATTGAACAGTTGCATTTCACACTCCCAAACACCCCATTAAAGCATGTGTTTTAATGTTTATTAGCAGTCATGAATTGATGGTTGGAAAGCTCAGCTTTTCTGTTGTGTGTGTGATGAAAGGCATGGTGATCTCTAGGGGAACTCTGACAAATTGACATATAATGCTAGAGACTAAGGCTATACTTAGCTTATGTTTGCACGGTGCTTTTCTCCCAGTTTTGTAACTGCACATCAAGCTTCCTATGGGAAAAGTTCTTTTATTTCCTATAAACATTAAGATATCAACTTGTGGCAAGTGGGGGAGGTCCCGGAGGATTAGAAAAAGGCAAATATAGTACCTATGTTCAAGAAAGGGAAGGAGGATCCAGGGAATCACAGTCCGATCAGCCCCACCTCTATCCCTGGAAAAATCATGGAACAGGTCCTCAAAGAATCCATCCTGAAATACTTGGAGGAAAATAGAGTGATCAAGAACAGTCAGTATGGATTCATCAAGGGCAAATCATTCCTGACCAACCTGATTGCCTTCTATCATGAGATGAGAGGATTTGTGGATGCGGGAAGAGTCACTGACGTGATATACCTCAACTTTAGCAAGGCTTTTGTTATGGTTTCCCACAGCATTCTTATCAGCAAGTTAAGGAAGTATGGGTTGGATGAGTGGACCGTAAGGTGGATAGAAATCTGGCTAGATCAATGGGCTCAGCAAGTAGGAATCAATGGCTCACTGTCTAGTTGGCAACCAGTAACAAGTGGAGTGCCCCAGGGGTCGGTCCTGGGGCCGGTTCTGTTCTACGTCTTCATTAATGAACTGGATGATGGGATAGATTGCCTGATTAGTAAGTTTGTGGATGACACCAAGCTGGGCGGAATGGTAGACATGCTAGAGGGCAGGGACAGGATTCAGGGAGACGTAGACAAATTGGAACACTGGGCCAAAAGAAACCTCATGAGTCCTGCACTTAGGACGGAAAAATCCCACGCACTGCTAAAGACTGGGGACCGATCTGCTAAGCAGCAGCACTGTAGAAAAGGACCTGGGGGTTATGGTGGATGGGAAGCTGGATATGAGCCAACAGAGTGCCCTTATTGCCAAAAAGGCCAATGGCACATTGGGCTGCATCAGTAGGAGTGTTGCCAGTAGATCGTGGGATGTGATTTTTCCCCTCTATTCGGCACTGGTGACGCTGCGTCTGGAATACTGTGTCCAGTTTTGGGCCCCCCACTACAGAAAGGATGTGGACAAATTAGAAAGAGTCCAGCAGAGGGCAACAAAAATGATTAGGGGGCTGGGGCACATGACTTATGAGGAGAGACTGAAGGAACTAGGCTTATTTAGTCTACAGAAGAGAAGACTGATTTGATAGCAACCTTCAACTACTTCAAGGGGTGCTTGAGAGAGGAGGGAGGTAGGCTGTTCTCAGTAGTAACAGAGGACAGAACAAGGAGCAATGATTTCAAGTTACATCTGGGGAAGTCGATGTTGGATATTAGGAAAAACTTTCTCACTAAGAGGGTGGTGAAGCATTGGAATTGGCTGCCTAGGCAGGTGGTGGAATATCTGTCTTTGGATATATTTAAGGCCCGGTTAGACAAAACCCTGGATGGGATGATTTAGTGGGAGTGGTCCTGCTTTTAGCAGTGGCTTGGACTAGATGACCTCATGAGGTCCCTTCCAGCCCTAAGATTCAATGGCTATGTCTACACTTGTAAATTTAGGTTGACTTTAGCTAAGTTGACTTAACAACGTTGACTTTAAGTCGACTTTGTTAAGTCAACTTATCATGTCCACACCTAAATTTAAAGTCGACTTAGGGGGGAACTTACAAAGTTGACCTAGAACACCCACACTGGATGCCTAGGTCGACTTCTAAGGGCTAGAGGGAACTTAGACAGGTCCATGGTGGTGGGGTCCACCCTTACCAAGTGCCAGGGGGCTCAGCCTTTGCCCCATTCTACCTGGGTACAATGGTGCAAAGGGGGACAGGGACCTTGGCAGCACATAGGGGCAGGGTGGGCAAAGTGCTGCCCTGCCCTTTGGGGGGGCATGCTAGGCTCTCCCTGTGCCACCCTCCTGGCAGTGAGTTCAGTGGGGGAGTCCTGGAGAGCCCTAAATTGACTTAGAGTCGACTTACGGCTATTCCACATCTACACTGGCTTAAGTCGACTTTAGAAAGTCATCTTAAGCCTAAAGTTGACTTTAAACGAGGTTTAATAAAGTCAACTTAATTTACAAGTGTAGATGCATCCTAAGATATTTTTTTTTTACAATGAGTCGGTCATGAATTCTTTGGATCATGAATATTTTTGAGATTTTTGACTTCTGGTCCAGATTCAGGATGGGATTTAAAAAAAAAAAATCTAAAAAATGTTCAAGGGTCAGGAAAATCATTTCCTGACTACCTCTAGCTTTCATATATTTTTGCACCATCCCATTTCTGGAAGGTTCTGACTCCTTCTGGGTAACTTATACAGTCCTGAGGTATCGCTGTTTACACAGGAAGTCGGTATCAGAACTGGGTTAGAACCCAGGAACCTTGTCTCGTAGTCTGAGTCACTAATTCTACATTTCAGAATTCAGAAGGTAATATTGGTAACTTCTGCTCAAATAACAGAGACCTGAAAAATGGGAACTGAACAAAAAAAGCTCACTTTTCAAAGGTCAGCCCCCTTTTTCTAGGCACAATTTACATCGACAAAAATTGCATATGCAGACTTGTGAAAATGATGAATACAGCCAATGCAAATGAGGTCACTTATAGGTGAAAATTATCTGAATACTGTCTGCAATGCTTCTTGTAGACCCAAAACTGGCTCAGATTTTAAGGTGCATGTTTGTGGATGGTAAGGCCCATTTTGACCACTACAATCATTTACTTTGACTTGAATAACACAGGTCATAAAATTCCACCAAATAATTATTGCACTTAGTCTGTAACTCCTGATTAAATTACACTGTATCTTTTATAAAGAAACATCCAGTCCTGATTTATAGATTTCAGGTAATGGAGGATCCACCTTAGACCCTGGCAAATTATTGCAGTGATTAATTTCTTGTTAAAAATATGCTATTGATTTTAATCTGTTTGCTTAGCTTCAGTTTCCAGCCATTGGATGTTGTTACCACCAAGTTTCCAACCCTTGTATGTAGGTTGGCCACCAAGGCTATGAAACTATTATAGCTACTGACTACAGGAGCTGATCCTTTAGCTCAAGCATGAGTTACATGCTTTCCGCATGTGAACGCCTAGCCTCTGTTTCTGGTTACAACCCATGATGGCAGTCATTGTATCTGCAAAGAAGGACACCCAAGAAAGGAGGCTGAACCTTGACCTATTTTTAAAAAAATCATTCCAAATTTGTAGAATCTGAAATACAGTTCCGTCTGTTCCAACGGGTCTGTCCACACGACTGGAATGCATTACTGGAGCCTTGAGCAGAAGATCCACCTACCGTGACAAGTATTCCAGACAAATATTCTCCCAAAATGTTTTGGAGAAAATAGAAATTTCCTTTTGAAAGCATCAAGTACTTTCAATGTTAACATAGCCTCTTGGCTGTACTCCAGGAGATTTCCTTTAGAAAAAAAATACAAAATAAAATATAGTTGTTATAAACTCTTAATTATGGTTTATAATTGTAATAATCCCAGCAAATTTGATCATTTCTGTAGTTAATGACCACTTTGTTAGAGTTTTAACTGTCTTCAGCTCCATTGAGGGATACCCAATTAGCAAACCAGTCGTTAAATATTAGTAATGACTACTTATTCAAGGATTAAAAGCTTAAATATAAATAAAAGTGAATATGAGGCTCTTAAAATTAATGTGTTAATGCATCCCTTCCTTACCATGAGTTACACAATACATTCTGTTTCTTTGACTAGCGTATCTTCTATAGTGGATTCATTTCCTTCTAAATGGGTTTCTATTTTATGTCCCTTCCAGATGTTTAATTCACATACATATTGGCCCTTGTTTTACAAGTCTTCAACCTTCCATTCAACATAGTACCTTCAACAGAGCTAAAATTGTTAACTTCCTCCATCCTTCAGTGTACATTAGTGTTTCCTCTGCTTTTATTCCAACCTTAAAACTTTATTTCACGGCTCTTTCATTTTCTTTGGTGCCTCGTCACTAGTCACATCAGCTGTAAAATTACCTCAATTAGCTTGAGAAAAGTTATTTGTTGTGTGAGCCATCAAATATATTCACACAATAGAATCAGGTCTGTCTGGGGAGAGAATATACCATTGTGAGACAACAGATTACCATGGTGTGCAAGATTGTTTCATTGTTTTCTTGTATTTCCCCATTGATCTGTCTGTTTCCATATATGGTCCCTTATTCTATATTTGGGGTGTAAGCTCTTTGGGGAAGGGCCTATTTTTTGTTCTCTGTCCAGCGGCTAGCACAATGAGATCCTGGTCCATGACTGGGGATCCTAGGCACTATGATACTGAAAACAAATAGTAAATAAATAAATTAAATAAATCATTACTGGCTTTCTCTGCAGTTTGTTAAAAAAAAAAAAAAATACCTACCAAACACTTTGTTGGTGATAGGCAAATAATAATGGCCCAAGAGATGCCAGGAGACTGGAAACATTAATTAGTGGCGTGAGGGGGAGAAATTCAAAAAGTTCAGAGATATGGCTCAGCTTGGATAAGCATCCATGAATGGGGCTGTTTCCTAAGCGTACGGTTCAAACCAATGTGAAATACCAACAGGGGGCCTGTTTACCACTTAGGTCCTCAAAATAGGGGTTAAATGTGAGTTAAGTAATGCACAAGAATTATACTGACTCTCTTCACCAAATTTCACCCCACAAAAACATCTCCATTCCCCTCCATGCTTCAGAAACCACCACTGAATCAGATACAAGCGCAGATGTGTTTAAAATGGCAGCTGAATAGCCATAGGAATGGGTTTCCTGGCAAGATTATTTTCCTAGTTCTGGACAGGTAACAAGTGACATGATATTGTAGCAGGTCAGCATACACTTTTATGTGAACTGGGTCCCGATCCTCAGTTTGAAAACCACTGACTGAAGCAGAGAAAAGAAAGGGACGTGCCTAAGGTCACACAACAGATCAATGGACACAGCTAAGAACAGATCTCCTGGTTCTCCATCCAATGCTCTGGTCTACAAGGGGCAATGCAAATTTAGGATAAAGCTTAGTCTTTTTCATTCCCCAAAGTTACAAGGAGCTATAACAGAACGTCTCTTATTCTGAATGCCAGTAGAATCCAGTGAAGAAAGAGAACTTTTCTATAGCATTTTTACCCAATAGAATTCTACATCTAGGATGTAATTCACAAGCAAGTTATATAGGTGGCGTAAAAATAAAAATATTCTATGAAAAGGAGATAGAGACTAGTATAGTATTTAGTGTCATTTTGATAGAATCCTGTTTCAATTTCTGCAGAGCCTAATTGAATAATGAGTTCTTCAGGATTTTTTCCATAAGAGATTCAGAGAGAACTCATCCCATCATCACGTGTAGCCTGATATGACATTTCACAAGCACTGCAAAGTCCTTCTTGGCAGAGAGATAGGTAACGACAACTAAGAGACCTTTGAAGGTAAGAAAACAGGGAAGACAGAATGGGAAATACTAAAAAAGCCACCTTCCTTTTAAAAGAAAAGGACGGGAGAGGATAAAAGGAGGTGTTTCTAGTTTAACCTTTAGCAATCCTGTGGCCAAATGCAATCTGCAAGAATAAAGAAAGCTAGTTTGAAACAACTGCTGTGGGGTGGTGGAAACAGAGAGGGCCCTAATATCTAATTCCCCAGCATTCTTGATTTTCAGTTCTACCCAGGGTGATTACTACATTTGTCATCTCTGAAAGAGAGAGAGAGAGAAAAAAAATGAGATTCACCAGCAACCTCAGACAGATTCACCGTCAACCTGATAAACTTCTGTTGCATTTAGAATGTCCCTTGGCTTAGCTTTTGATTGCTGCACACTGCCATCTCCTGGCATGAGTGCTAACAAGAATGGAAATTTCCAGGTCAATATTTGTTGCAAAACAAATGTTACTGGTGCTGCTAACTTTTCTGAGTTAAAGCTATAGCATACGTTGTTTGACAATGGGCTGGAGGGAGGTCTGGGAAGTTCATCAGAGCTTCCCCATTGAAGGAGAGGCTGGGATAAATTCTCTACTTCTCCTGCAGTACCTCTCTTTAGGGTATGGATAAAATCATCTGGACTAGAGACAGTTAATCACATAGTAATTTATTATAGGGAAAAGTGATAGTGAGCTCAGCATGTAGATTGCCTAACACTTTCCATTATAACGTATTCTTCTTCCTTTCTTTGATGAAAAGCTCCCAAATTTCTGCTGTGTGCAGCAGTCCTTTTAAATTTGTCATGGGGAACAACCTCAGGCTACAGAAGTGTCTTCCCCATTTTCTTTAGGATACAGTATTTAACCACATGATCACATACTATTTTTTCCCCACAGGACCCTTTCCTCATTCAGTGAATGAGATGGATGAGTAAGGGGGCACAATTAAGGTTGTACAAGCAATGACAAATATGGCATTTCCTCTATTCAGGTGGTTGGCTTTACAACCTAAATATTTTAAAAAAGAAAGAAACAAGGCTACATCTACACTGGTAATTTAAGTCAACTTAAGGAGGCTTAAGTCGACTTAAATTAAGCCACGTCCACACTAGGCTTTCAGTAAGTCGACTTAAGGAATTCCTTAAGTCAACTTAATGAAAGCTTAAGTCGACTTTATAACTACCATTCATTAGGTCGACATAACACTTATGTCGACTCTTTAAGTCAACTTAAGGATGGTGTGGATGTGGATTAACCCTTAAGTCAACTTTATTAAGTCGACTTAAGGGTGGTTAGGTTGACTTAACAAAAGTGGACGAAGTCGACTTAAAGCTTAGTCAACTTAGTCCACTTTGTTATTTGAATAATAGCCAGGACAAAAAGACATAAAACATACATTTCTTAGAGTCATTATTGATGTACTATCGTAAACTACCTGGGGATAGCTCTAGAACATAAACTCAGCTTCCATTGCCACCTTGAAGAACCAAAAGGCCAGGGTCAACATTATACAGAAACTTGTAGGATCATCTTGGGGAAGAAATGTCTGCACACTCCAAATATCAACCCTAGCATTGGTCCTCTCCACAGAGGAATATTATGCTACAGTTTGGAGCAGAACTACTCACACCCTTTTAGTGGACACCTAAGTTAATGCCATTCTTTGAATAATTAACGGCACCCTGACTTCAAGGCCACCTCCATGGCTATCCAAACATCTAGAGAGATGTCATGACAATAAGAGAGTACATAAAGATCATGGCAAATGCCACACTGCCAATCTACCATGTCCTAGAAAATCTCTAAATCTTTCTGGTGTCATGCCACAGCTCTCCTTACAGAAAACAAAGAAGTACACAGAAGATGGTCTGTGAAGAAACCTGTGCGGCTGCTGGTGTACCAAATAAAAATCTAATCTGTGATCCAAACCATCTAAAATGTATCCACATCCAACATGGAAGTTGCCCATAATTACTCCATAGTTGGACAGTGAGGGAATGGCTGAACTGTGACTAAGGCATGGTGCAAAGTATTGAACACACCACAGACGATTGCCCAATTTATGTTAATCTTTGAGGTGTCACAGCCATTCACATGGTTCCATCCTCTGCATTGAACTGAATAAGGGACTTAAAATCCAACTCTAGTCAGGTAGTTGCTTTCACTGTTCTACTATTACCAATGTAAAAAGAAGTTCCTCTACAATTCCTTGTCACCTAAACCCATGCTTGCAGGGCCAATTAGACCTCGTGGTAGTCAAAAGATAGCTGCACTGACCAGGTCCCACTCCAAAGCGCAACTACGTGGGTCAATTTTGTGATATCAGCTGCACTTTCACTGGTTTCATGAGATGGCACAGTCAGCGCCATGCTTCCACTGTCATTCGGGTCCCTGGGCAGTGAGGCTTCACCAGGAAAGCAACTTTGCACCACTGCCCCCTCCTCTTCCCCCCCGCCATGCAAGTCCCAGAAATCCAATACAGGGTGGCTGTAGAATCTACTTGTGGGGAATCCAGGGCAAAATCAGGACCTTTGGATGGAGTTTCTGTTCCTTGAGAAAGGGTTCCTGTTGCCTCAGATTGAACCATCTTATTGTCTTCTCTGCTGAGCTCGGATTTCGTGACCTAACTAAAGCCTGCTAACAAAACACCAGGGTAACCCACTGACTCCAGAGCATATCCTGCACTATTCAAATCAAGTACTGGCACAATAATCAATTAGCACTTATCCAATAAAAGTAAACCAACTGCAACTAAAATAAACAACTCAGCAGATGGAATTCTGGGTAGGCACTATTGTAATTGATGAAAATTAAGCTGGCCAGAGATGGCTTTCCCCCCCTTCGCTCTCCGAATGGAGTAGAAAGTTAATTCTCTGTAAGAGTTCCGGCCCTGGAATTTACAAATGTGGTGATTAAATATTTATATTTCAGTAGCTCTCAGAGGTCACGATCATGACCCATTACTCTGTGTATTGTACAAGCAAACACAAAATCACGGTGCTTGCTCCAAGGAATTTGTATTCTATGAAACCAGATCACATAGAAAAGGTGGGTAGGATACCATCACCTATAAATAACTGGCATGTACATTGGCTTTTATTAGGCATAGATACACTAAGCACCATCTATCCCCATCTGCCACAGACCCAGTCCTCATTTACTAGCTGATTAAGAAGTTAGCCTTGAGGTGAGATTTACAGACCATATCCTAAGTTCATGGAGGACATCCCAAGGCTAATGGATGGTGTGGAAGAAAGCAGGAAGATGTTTGTGTGATAGACGATTGGCTGGGACTGGCTTTTCTGGCAGGGCAAAGAGGCCATGGGATATGATTCAATAAGGGTAAGTCTAGATTGCAACTCCTTACCTGGCACGTAGAGTTCATATACTCCATGCCTCCCGCACTTCGCTATAAATAGCAATATAGATGGTGAGGCACTGGTTAGGCAAATAGCATACAGATCATCTGAACTCTTAGGGTGTGCACCACACGAAGCTTTCTACACACCCAAATCGTGCTTTCCCAGTCTGTGTTGCTATTTATAGCATGTTGTTTTCCCCGGCCAAAGCCTTTCACTCCTGCATGTAGTTACTCACTGCAGTGTGGTCGTAAATTGCTTTTCACTGTGACATGCAGCTCCACATACCCTACACACCACTGTTAGCGGTTTGCAATACAGACAGACCCTAACGAGACAAGGGGAAGGAGCAGAGTTCATGACAATCTTTGGCCAAAGAAATACATTTGCCTTGGAACAAACCAGCTTTGCTGAAACCATCAGGGTTGACTTCAGGGGAGCAAGGATTTCACTCCATACGAGGACTGCTCCCTCCCCTATTCCTTCCAGTGTCACAAGCTAAACTCTGGTAATATGCTCCCCATAGTTCTCAGTAACAACATATGAACGTTTCCAGCAGGGCCACTTAAATTTAATTTTCTTAGGCAGCCAGTGCTGTTTCCTTACCGGAAGGCATTTATCTTTAATGGGGGAAACAGATTGAATAATATGCTGCTTATCACACTGAGCATGTTACCTTAAATGCCCCCTGCCCTTTATTGTAATGTCTCTCTAAACGCTGAAGGACTGGAGATCTCTTTTTGTTGTGTTTGCCCATCTCAGTGGGGACTCAATCCTTGATAGTATTCTGTAGCCCCTACCAAAAATTTTCATTCCAGTTCATTTCCTCACCATCTCCAAGGCAAGATGAACCCTCCAAATTGTACATATGGCTTATGGCCGGCAAAGAGGGAGCCCCTTACGGAAATATTTGTAATGATTCCTCCCATCTCAGATCCTCACAGAACTGCATATGGAATGGAAGCAGGGAAATCTTATCAGCACCTCTGCTTGAACCATGCACAAGAATTCTGTCTACCCCATGTCACAATTGGTCTTTGTTTTAGTAAACCCTAAGGGCTGGCCACCTGAGCCAGAGATATGAATTGCAGGCTGGCTCAGAAATATGCGAATATGTGTCATCCCTTTTATCATTTTGAAAATCCAGTCACTTTAAGGCACCCTGGGACTCATGACAAGTTAAGATCCCAGATTGCTGGTTATTTGCAGGATCTGGGCGTATCATTTTATCTGAGTGTATTGATTCTAGTGGTGCCCTCTATAAGGGAACCACTTCCGAAAAGCACCACACTTAAATTGCCTATGGCTCCAGAAACAGCTGCTGCTGCTACAGTAAGAGAAATTGACCCTTGTGCCAGTGAGAGGGAAACAAATTGTCCAGTTAATGTTATTAAGTGTGTGTGTGTAGGGAGGTGTTTCTGTTTTTGTTTCCTCTTTTTGTCCAGGCTCCAAATCCCATTTTAACTACTGAGGGGCTTTCAACATCAAACAAATTTTATTAAAAATAAATGATTTCCAGCATCAGTCAATATTTAAAAAGAGGTCCTCTCCCCTTCCCTCAACAGCTGCTCTCTCTAAAATATATATATATAGGAGCAAACACAAGACAGTGAGATAAGAGATGTCAATATCTTTCCTGAGGCCCTTAGAGGCTGAGCCATGGCTTATTTCAAAGAATCTCAGTCCATCCAAAAGCTGACTTTCCAAATGATTAAAGAAGCAAAGGTTTTTATTTCCTTAGCTGAAGAAATGATAATGAAAACGGAAAATGCTCTTCACCTTCTCTTACTAAACTCTTGATATGGAAGTTTATTTTAAGTGTTAGGGGGGAAATTCCTGCCCTACTGAAGTCAGTAGTAAAATGCCTGTTCACAAGAAGTCCCACTGAAAATGAGTTATTGTGAAACATCAAAGGGAAAAGATTTTTCATTGCATTCTCTTCCCTTCCTTCCTCCCTTCCTCCTTTCCTCACACACACACATACACACACACACATATCTTGAACTCTGGTGGAAAGGAATAAAATAAAAAATCCCTAAGAAAAAGAAATTGGCTCTCTATGCTACTTGGAGATTGGGAGATTTCTAAGCATAAGCAAAGGATCCCCAGTTGCTTAGTCTAGATTAGGTACACAAGACATATAGAGCCTGCACATTACACCAGTCTCTATTACCTTTTGGAATCTAAAACTGTAACTCATTTGTGTATGTTTACCTGCTTTAACATTGTAAATAATCCTTCATTTCTTTTTCTTAGTTAATAAATCTTTAGTTATTTTATGGCAGGAATGGCTACAAGTATTGGTTTTGATATAGGATCTACATTGCAGTTGACTGGGATAAATGACTTGTCCATTGAGACTGGGAGTAACCTGAAAATTATTGTAATTTACAGTGTAAGAGGACATCCATCCATTACCTGGGTGGCAACCTAGATTGGAGAACCAAGATGTAGCCCAAGGTCCAGAGTGCTTCCACAGCAGCAGTGAGAACTACAAGTTGTTGACTTCAAACTGCAGCATGTTGGGAGAACTTCCTGGCTCCTGCCAAGAAGCAACTCCTACCCTCCCCAACAGGGAGGATCTGCATGGACTGAAGTTGGGAGCATGTGGCAGACAAGCAGGGAGAAGGCGGATGGATTGTATTGCTACTATATGTTTCTTTCAGAAATAAAACCCTGTTCCTGGTGATCGGTCTCAGTGGGTCTGGTCTGAGCAAACACACACACAAACACACAACGCAAAGCACAAAGAGGAGCCTCAGGCCTAGTTTCCCTAACCTGTGTAAAAGGCCACACGGCAGACTTCCCCTATCTGGAACACCTTCATGCTGGGCCAGTGGGCAAAATGGACTACAGAGATGACTATCTGTGACTCCATATTATGACGGTTGTAGTACCTGAAAGCTTCTCCCATCGGCATAGGTACTCCACCTCCTCAAGAGGCAGCTCTCCCATCAACATAGCTCTGGCTAAACTGGGAGTTTGGTTTGTCTAATTGAATCATTCAATGGTGCAGATTTTTTGCCTCCCTGAGTTATACAGTTATATCAACAAAAGTTTGTAGTGTAGGCCAGGGCTCAGTTTTTAAGATCTGAAATAAGAGACCCCTGCCATACTACATGGAAGCTGATTATCTTTTTCAGAGGAACAAAAAGACAAGTCAACAAAACTGGGATTATAACCTGTGGTGGGAATGAGTTTAGACAGTAAACAGCTGCTGTGCAGGCTATTTACTCCATCCCTGAGGGAGGCTAAGCTATTGCATAATTATAGCCCAATCTCACCGAGATGTACATGCTGTAAAATTCAGCAGAGAGTTTACAGATATATAGCCGACTATTTGGAACAGGATAATTTACTCTGTTTCTGTCAACAAGGTTTGCAGTCAGACTATTCCACTGTCACGGCTTACCAGATCTATCATGAATTTTCTTGTGCCCTTGCTAACAGTAAACAGATGGATGTTATAATTTCAGCTTTTTCTCTGGCTGAGCAAAGGAGACTGGGTTCCTCCCTACAAGTTCACTTCATATTTAAAATGTTCAAAATAAACTGATAAGATAAAGGTGTCAATTGGAGTTAGTTTTATCCCTTTTTTTCAACACAATTTACATGCATTGAAAATTTCTCCTCCTTGTTGTTCACTTGACTTATTTATTAATGATTACTATTTATTTATTTATACTGTGGTGAAGCCTAGGGGACTCAAAGAAGGGCACTCAGGATGCCACTGTGCTAGGCTCTGTCTGCTTAGATAATGAAAGAAAAGATTCTCGCCATCCTACCGTGATGACAGGCCAAAGTTGAGCAATCTCATTTGAGAGGTCATAATGGCCAAAGCCAAGAAGTGGATCCAATCCCGCAGGGCATGAGACACACGAGCTGCTGCTGTAAAATAGATTTTTTGTTTTATTTCTTTTCATATGATTTTTTTATTTGTTTGATTTTGTTATGTTAAACATTGGAATAAATCTAGAGGTTGTGGAATCGTCATCACTGGAGATTTTTAAGATCAAGTTGGACAAGCACCTGGCAGGGATGGTCTAAGTAAATGCTTAGTTCTGTCATAAGTGCAGGGGACTGGACCAGATGACTTCTTGAGTTTCCTTCCAGTCCTATAATTCTATGATCTGATTCTTGTGAAAAATATGGGCCTCTACAATAAGGAACCTAATGCTAAGTCTATACGTACGGTAGCAAAATTGCTGCCATCAGTGCAATCTTCCAGGTTCGATTGAGTGCTCTGTGTAAACGTGCCCAATCAATCCAGAATTCATCCTAGCAACATCAGCCCCAGAACTGGCATATCAGTAAGCCAACTGGAAGGCATTTCCGGTCGGCTTAGCGTAGTGCTAGGGAGTATTTTGTAGGGAGTATTTAGTAAGTCATTGGGAGATACACAAGGTATTTTATGTAGCTTGCGTATCTGCCGTCGACTGCCACTGAAAAGTGAGGCAAGTATAGACTAAGGCTAATTCTGCTGGCATTACTCATCTTGAGCAGAACTGACTCTTACTAACAGTCCCATTGTAAATTGAAATCTGACAGTTTCTTCTAACCTTTCTAGGTCCCACTTTCCCCTTTGAAATAAGGATAATAATGCTATTTAACTACCACAAGAGGGTTGTCATGAGAATTAGTGTTTCACACAGTGCTTTAAGTATTTGAAACAGTGCATAAGGGATAAGTATTATTGTGTGAAAGGAACATATTATAGAGTCATTTCTGAATTCCAATGTAATGTAAGTGGCAAGAATGTATTAAAGTTCAAACAATAATCCCAATGTTGGTTAAAAAGATAGTGTGCTGACATCAGTGCTTATCATTAAAAAGTAGGGCTAGAAGGGACATTGAGAAGTCACCAACTGCAGCCCCATTAGCTGAAGGAGGACCAAGTAAACCTAGATCATTCCTGACAGGTGTTTTCTTAAAAAAAACTTCAGTGATGAGATTCCACACCCTAAACTTAACTATCCTTCTAGTTAGAAAAGTTTCCCTAATATATAATTTAAATCTCCCTTGCTGTAGACTAAGTCCATTACTTCTTGTCCTACCTTCAGTGAATTTGAACAACAGTTGATCACCAACTTCTTTATAATAACACTTAATATATTGAGGATTGTTTTCAGGTCCCCCTTCAATCTTTTCTCAAGTCTAAACATGCTTAGTTATTTTAACCTCTCCTCAGAGATTAGACAGCAAGACATTAATAACTACATTAATAACTAAGTAATAACTGCATTAATAACTAACTACATTAATAACTGTGTACAGACTTCCAACCAGTTTTGTACCCACCTTACAGTAATTTTATTTAGACATTTCTCTAATTTGTATAAGAGAATGTCATGAGGGACTATATCAAAATCCTGACTAAAATCAAGATATATCACATCTACTTCTTTCCCCCATCCACTGGGCCAGTAACCCAATCAAAGAAGACAATTAGGTTGATTTGACTTAATTTGCTCTTAACAAATCCATGCTGATTTTTGCTCATAAGCCTATTATCTTCTAGATGCTTACAAACTGACTATTTAATATTTGAAATGATTGCCATAATAATTTGTTATCAGGAATCATCATCTTATTGTTACCAAGTGCTGCCTTTGTTTATTGTATTCCATTGTCTCATGTCATGAACGAAAGGTTAGATCCTGCAAATGGGGCCATGGGATAGATTTCTGCACAGGTAGAGGGATGGCCTTAGCTGATCCATTACAGGTGCAGTAAAAATTGAGAGCCTGAAACATGAGGCCTAGTATAACATGATGGGTATGAGGGCTTGCGCTAAAGTAGTAGCTAGGTCCTGCTGTTATAAAGCAAAGTTAGCAGAAGACAGACTATGAACCTGCTGGCAAGTTCACAAAAACTGGCAAGAACAGAGACGGCATTGCAAAACTATACACATTCTTAAAATGTACTAGGCACAGAACACTCACACAAGTACAGTCCAGTATGATGCTACCAGAACACATCAAATTCCTGGTATGGTACAAACACACTCCCCAAGGAAAATGAGAACATATTGACCCCTCTTGTAGGTAAAGTCAGGGTGACTGTGTGATGGATAGAGATGTGTTGATCAAACCAACAGGTATGAGGTAAAGGGTAGTATCTCACCAAGTCAGAGGAGCAATACATAACTTGGTTGTATCAATGTATAAAAGAGGATCTCAGGGGGTGTGTCTTTGGCCAGACTAGGGGAGAAAGGAAGGTCCTGCCATTCACGGAGTTATGTCCATTGTCATGGGCACAAATGTACTAAGTGTACTGATGGAACATATAGGGCACATTTTTCAGTTCTTCGTCGATAATAAACCAGACTGGGTGTCCTTGCTACTGAATCCAGGTCTATGTGGATTTATTGAGCAGTTTGGTAAGAGTCTGGTTTACTGGCTACTTGGCCAAAGCCACTGCAGTAAACTGAAAGGACATACATGCAGCCAACAATTCACAGGAGCAGAATCCAGCATTTAAGCATTAAGCTCTTTGAGGCATGGATCATCTTTTCCATATGAGCACAGTCCCTCACACAATTGGGGGTCTTATCCCTGAGTAGGGCATCCAGGCATTAATACAATAGAAATAATAGAATAAAATAATAATAGTAACTGATTCATAGAATCACAGAAGTAGGACATTGAAGAGACCTTTCAGGACATATGTCCATTTGCCTCCTAGTTAGTGGTGGTCTTTTTTAGTGTTTTTGACTAATCTTGTTCCACAGATTTATCTATTCTAAAGCAAGAAAGGACTGTTACCACTATAATAATCTAGCCGGATTTCCTACGTAATACAGGACACAGAACATCACCCAGTTTTGTCAATGCCCAAGATGTTTCCCTTGAGAAACTCTGCCACAGTGTAACACCTCTCCCTGGGTGCATCTACACTTGTAAAATAAGTCGACTTAAGCTTGCTTAAGTTGACTTAATTTATTCTGCGTCCACACTGGAGTTTCCTTAAGTCGACTTAATCAATTGCCCGCACAGTGGCTCCAGCTGTTTAGGGAAGCCCCTGGGCCTCCCCAAACAGCCGGAGCACCATGCGGGCAATTGCCGGTGCTCCAGCTGTTTAGGGAAGCCTCCGGGCCTCCCCAAACAGCTGGAGTGCCGGCAATTACCGGCACGGCGGCCTCCAGCTGGTGGGGAGATCCGGAGGCTTTCCCATAGCTGGAGCGTGGTCCTGGCTAGGAGGGAGCCCCATGATCCCTCCTAGCTAGGACCCGAGCGTGGGTCCCAGCAAAAGGGGAGCCACCGCTTCTTTCTGGCCGGCCAGAAGTCCTGGCCAGAAGGGAGCCCCGCGGTCCCTCCTATCCGGGACCGAGTGGTCGCGGCCAGGAGGGAGCGAGGGAGACCTGCGCTCCAGCTGTCAAGCAGCCAGCAGCTGAAGCACGGGTCTCCTGCTCTCCCTCCTGGGCAGGACCACAGGGTCCCGGCTTGAAGGGAGCATGGGGCTCCCTTCTCCCCGGGACCCAAGTGGTCCTGGCTAGGAGGGTTCCCTTCTGCCCAGGACCTGAGAAGTCCCGAGCAGAAGGGAGCCGAGTAGTCCGGGGCAGAAGGGAGCTCCATGCTCCCTTCTCCCCTGGATCACTCTGGGGCTGGGTCTCCCCAGGACAAGCCCTCCTAACCTGGGGAGCCGAGGCTCCAAAGGAGCCTCGCCTCCCCCTGGACCTAACTAGTCGACTTAGAGAGTCTAGACTCTGTAAGTCGACTTAGTATGGCCCACCTTAAGTCGACTTAGGAGTCCTGGGTGGACTCTGTAAGTCGACTGAATAAGGTAAACTTAAAGTCGACTTATTAAAGTCAACTTATTTAAGTGGACCTAAATCACTTAGTGTAGACATAGCCCCTGTTAGCAACTATTTCCTGATTTAAGCCTCCATTGTTTCTTTCTTAACTTCATCTTTTGGTTCTATCCAAACCATGACAGAATACTCTTAAACAATTTCTCTCCATCATGTTTTTTTTTTTTTTAATACTGTATAGATATTTTAAAACTGTTCACATTAGAGCTGGTTAAAAAAAAATGATGGAACAATTTTCCATTTGAAAATGCCATTTGGACAACAATTGAGGTTTTCTATAAGCACATGCTCAGTTTTTTGTTTTTTGTTTTTTTTAAGTACTCTGTTCATCTTATCACAATAGAACATTTTGATTTAAAAATATATTATATTATATTATATTATATTATATTATATTATAAATTCAAATCAAAACAAAGCATTAGATTTTTATCAAAATGGAACATTTCAATTTACTTGAAACTATTTTTTTAAAGTTAATTTTGTGGAAAATTTTAACATATAATGCAGCACTCTTGCCAAAACTGACTGGTGAGGTTATTTTCAGTGCTATGTGATACCCTTGTCCTTGCTGACGATACTGCCACCCATGCCACCAGAATTGAAAGGGGTCCCTGAAATGCACCAGGAATGGTCTGAAGACTAGCCCCTTGCTGCCGCTGTGCTGCTGGGAAGGGGTTGTGGACTCATCCCTGAAAGGGGCTGCAGTTCACACCCTGTCACTGATGCACCAATGGGAAGGCCCCTGCTGCCAACACATAGCTGTGAAGGGCCTGCAGACTTGTGCCCTGCTGCACCGAAGGGAAGGGGCTGGAGATCCGCCAATTCCTGCTGTAATGGTCTCCTCCCTGCCGCAGGCACTGGGGCAGGGAGGAGATTTGGACACAACCCTTCTGTAAGGGTGTCAACTCCTGATATAATGTTTTGCTGAACAAATTTTGAAATGTCAGAATTTCCTGCAAAATGGAAATTCTGGCTCTGCCACAAGTGCAGCTGGCATGTCCTTGACCTTGATCTAAATATATAACCTGGCCTGGGGCCCCTTTTCTTTTCCTAAATAACTTTGTACATTAGAATTTTCTATTGCATCTGACTAGATGTAAAAATACTTCTTTGGAATCTTAGGCTGTGTCTGCACTTAAAAAGTTAAGTCGACTCTGTTAAGTTGACTTGACTTAACTTTTCAAGTGTAGACAACACCTTGGCTCCCTGTTGAGAAGGGAGTCATGGTCCCTGTTGAGAAGGGACCCACAGCTCCTTTCTCGCCGGTCCCCGTGGGTCCCAGCAGGAAGGGAACCACACTCCCTTCTTGCTGAGACCCGCGTGGGTACTGAGGAGAAAAGTGCAGGGCTCCCTTCTTACTGGGACCTGCGCGGGTCCCGGTGAAGACAGCCGCTGGCACTCCACGGACAGGGGGACCACTGGGGATCCCCTGTCTGAGGAGCACCGGTGGCTATCTTTGCTGGCGCTCCATGGACAGGGGATCCCGGGAGGTTCCCCTGTCTGCGGAGTGCCGGAGAAGACAGCCGCCATCAGCTCTCTTCCTCTGTAGCTCCTGGGGCTCCCTTGTCCCCAAGCCATGGCTCCCTTCCCCTAGCCCTAGGTTGACTTAAATAATTAAGTTGACCTAGGTCATCCACACCGGTGTTAGGTCAACTTAATAAGGTCAACTTAGACCTTAAGTCGATCTAACAGGTGGCAGTTATTAAGTCGACTTAAGGACCCCCTTAAGTCGACTTAATGAAAGCCCAGTGTGGACATGGAGTAATGTAGGTCGATTTAAGCATTCTTAAGTCGACCTAAATTGCTAGTGTAGACATAGTCATAGTGTATGGAGAAGTATAGTTCTCTTCAACATACTGTGTATCTGAAATCGATGTACTGTACAAAAAAAAATCATGTAGAGGAGTGGTTGGATTTCAATTTATTTCCCCATGGCTATATCTTTTCATTGGGCCATAAAAACTGCTGGAGCAATTATCATCTTGTTAAAGTTTGGAGTAGCACTTTTAAATAATTAAAAAGTGAGCTGTTTTTAATATAATTACTTTTTTTTTTTTAACTTGGGAGTGAACTAAAAGATAAGTATGAATCAATAAATACCATGGCCTGAAGCCTTTGAACCTTATTTATTTGTGAACTGTTTATCTTGCTGAATTCTCTCTAGAAAAACAAAATAATTATTGCTAAATGATAATAGAAGTGAATTTTCTCTTTCAATTATAAAATAGAATGCTTAAAGTTTTTTCACTGGTAAACAATTGTCTCTGGAGTAAGGAACACAGAATGAGGAACTGAAGTGAAATAGCATAGGCCTTGTACACACTGCAAAGTTATTGCGTGATAACGCTCATTATTGCGCAATAACAGGCACAGCGTCCACACACAAATCCATGTTGTTGCGCAGTAAAAGCCGTCTTACCGCGCAACATGTAGACCACCAAAACGAGGGTGGTAGCGGCTACCGTGGAACAGCTGTTCCGCGATAGTTCATGTGTGTACAGTTGCCGCGCAATATGAAACCTCTGGAAATGTCCCAGAATTCCAATTCCATCCCTTCTGCACTTCCTTCTGTGCTCTGTGGCTGTGACGTGACTGTACCTGCCCTCCCATCATTCCCGGGAATTTTTGAATTGTTCACTCTTCCTGTTTGCTTGGTGTGGAGTGCAGCTGCAGCTGTGTACTCCAAGAGCAATGGCGGCTCAACGCAGCAAATGTGCTCCAGTCTGGACCACAGCTGAGGTGCTTGATCTCATAGGCATCTGGGGAGAGTCTGCTGTGCAGGCACAGTTACGTGGCAGCCGGCGGAATTTCGATATTTTTGGCCAGATTTCTCAGGCCATAGCAGAGAAGGGGTACAAGAGAGACACTCTTCAGTGCAGGTCGAAGGTGAAGGAGTTGCAGATTACGTACCACAGAGCCAGAGAGGCAAACCGATGCTCTGGCTCAGCGCTGGCTACATGCTGATTTTACAAGGAGCTGGAAGCAATCCTGAGCAGGGATCCCACAACCATCCCAAAAGCTCCTGGGGACACGTCAGCACCCCCCCATGAAAAGGATACCGGAGCAGACGGTGACGAGCAATTCGTCGACGAGGACATGGAGGTGGAGGATGACCTGGAGGGTGAAAGCGGTGCAGCCGACCTAGAGAGCCAGGAGCTGTTCTCCACGCCACCTGACACGTGCTGCCCAGATTCCTTCTCCATACTGTCTTTGGATGCAGCAGATGGGAGCTCTGGTAAGTTTCATCAGAACTGCCTTCTATGCTAGCTGGATAAGCTTTGCGGGCAAATGAAGAGCGGGAGGGAAATAGGTGTTTTGAGTTTCATCCTTTCTTTTCTATTTTGGATGGGGGGGTCTACCCCGCATTACATGAGCAGTGCATCAATGCATGCTGTAATTGGCAAGAAATCCTCTCCATTGAGATCACTGAAGGTGTCCTCAATGTACTTCCACAGCCTCCTAGTTAAATTCGATGGGAGAGCAACTGTTTCCCCTCCCCCATAGAGGGATACTCTCCCTCACCAGTTGCAAAGCACAGCAGTGGGAACCATGGCTGCGCACAAGCCTGCTGCGTACGGTCCTGGCTGAAAACCAGTGACATGCAGGATATGCATTCTGGCTTGCAGAGGCACTCTAAGCAGCGAGATATCGGCTTCCATGGCAGTGCCGTATATGAACTAATCGCCCAAAGCACTGCAAATAGTTCACGGAGCTGTGTGTCTTGTCTCAGCAACCCGAACCTCCCTTTGCAAAAGCCCTTTCAGTCCCTGGCAATGCCCTGTCCCGTGGGCACAGCGGAATGTGGCGGGAGAGCATATTACCGGCTCCTTAACCAAAGTCAGAACAATAGCACTACTTATGATGTTTCATTTTTCCCTAGAAACGACCTTCGCTGGTTGGTGGTCTGCGCCAGCTGACCGGCTGAGACAGATAAGGAGGAGGCCTCGCAGGAGCAAGGAGGATATCTTCCAGGAGCTGATGCAGTCCAATGAGGCATCAGCAAGGGAGACTAGACAATGGAGGCAGGAGTGCCGGCAGGAGTGCAAAGAAAACAATGTTGACCCTGCCAGCAGATAGAGTATCTTGGGGAGCAGCTGCCACACACACACACACTAGTGAGGTTCAAGTTAATAGGTGTTTTATTGGGGGTGAGCAAGGGTAAATGGAATGAGGCAGTAAGGTATGTAGAATTTGGGATGGGGGATACCGGGGGAAGGGTCTCCCTATAAAACAGTATAGTGTCACAGTGGGATAGTATAGTTGTAAATGTTATGATAAACCAATGTAAATCAATGTGAACCAATGGAAACCAATGGGTTTTTTTACTAGTATAAACCAATACAATAAAGGTAATGACTGAAGTTATACAAAGCAACTGTACCAATGAGAGGCAGAGCAGCTGTACCAACGAGAGACAGTCAGTAAAAGTAAGGTCAGGGGAAATGACCGGGGAGTATGGGCAGGCAGTAGCAGAGGGATAAGGAGAAACACAGCAGCAGAGGCTGCAGTAAGCCTCGAAGCCCTGCAGGGGGAGACTTTAGGTAGTCTGCAGACTAGGTGTGGAGGCACCCAAGATGGGCTGGAGCGTGCTTGGAGCGGAGGTGAGCAGGGGAACAGACCAGGGAAGCAAAACTTAGAAGGTGGGGGCAGGGTAACACGTGGAGGGAGTGCGTGGGGAAACCGGGCAAGGGAATGGAGGTAAAGGGGAGGTCTAGGGTGGATCTGGGCAGCAAAACACAGGGGGTCAGGGGGGTTGAGGGGAAGACCAGACAGGGGTTTCGGGCAGCAGAAAAACGGCGGCAAAGGAATGGAAAGAGCGTTTGGGAAGTTCGGGGCAAGTGGCTGAGGGAAAAGGCAGCAAGGGAATGGACCTGGGAAAGTCGGGGAAAGCGACGGAGGGCAGCAAAGGAAGTGGAGGAGCAAAGGGTCTGGGAAAGTCGGGGAAAGCGGCGGAGGGAGCAAAGGGAAAGCGGCCTGGAGGGGGCAAAAGGAGTGGAGAGCGGGTTCGGGAAAGTCGGGGAAAGCGGCGGAGGGAGCAAAGGGAGAGCAACGGAGAGGCGGACAATGGCAAGGGGGTTCGGAGAAAAGCACGTGGAGACGGCGAAGGCAACGGCCAGGCGGCAAAGGGCTCGGGACACGCACGGAAAAAATCTTAACAGATCTATAACGGGGCACAATAGTAAAAACTTAATCTGACAAAGATAAAACTAAGGAGAAAAAACCAACAGCAAATCAGTAGCAACAAACTTACAATAGTAAAACTTAACACAGCTAAGGAAAAAAAGAACGGTCAGCAAATCAGCAGCAAATCAGCAGCACAAACTTACACTAGTAAAACTTAACACAGTGTGAGGTAGGAACGGCTGGGAGCAGGGAGCTCCGGGCAAGGTCCACAGAGGCAGATGGCTCAGCAGCGGCACGGCTTATGCTACTGCGGCGGAAAGGAACCGTGGAGCAGGAAGGGGTCTCTGGTACAGACCCCGAGGTAAATTTAGAGCTCGCCCGCTGGGGAAAACGATCCCAACGACCTAAGGCAGAGAGAATCTGAGAGAGAGGGATCTTACCAATCCCCAGGAGAGCAGCAAGGACGGAAGCAGAAGCAGCAACAGCATCGAAGAGTGCAGAGAGGACTCGGTTCAGCTCGTAGTTCGTAGTTTGTAGTTCAGGAGATCTTCAGGAGAAAATTCGTTGTTCATGGGAGGGGAGTTAAAACGGGGATACGTTCAATCAAAAATTAGCTGGGAGCAGAGAAAGGGTCCCCCAAAGACCCTGGGTTGATCAGGCCTGGAGGCAGTGCAGGAACCTGTTCTGGGGTCTGGCCCCAAAAAGGTCTGTTTTTATAGACAAATTCAAACAGTTCCCGCCGGTAATTCTGATAGGCTCCCTGAATTACAGGGGCGGAGAGAGGGCAGGGAAAACTGTAGGCAGAACAAGGGACAACTCCGGGCAGAGTCTTGGGCTGCAGGTCTGTGACTCATAGTCACAGGTGTTGGTGTGTGACTCATGCCCTTTGTGAAAAACAAGCCACTGCGGTCTTGCACTCCTGGGCATTGTCCACCCTACGCCGAGCCAGGGCTGGAACAATAGTTAAGGGGCCTCCTCCCTAGGCAGGGCCATGGCACCAAAGAAGCTGTAAAAAATCCATTCCCATGAGCAGCCTGGGAGGGGTGGCCACACAAACAAGGGAGACAAAAACTGGCACAGGGGAACATCTGTCAGGGACAAATGTGAAGAGGCAGAAGCAGAAGGATGCCCTCATAAGCATCCTACAGGAGCAGACCCAACTGCTGAAGACCATGGTTGGTCTGCAGACCCAGCTGCTCCAGGCTCGCCGCCCCCTGCAGCCACAGCAACACTTTCTATCCCCCATGCCCCATTCTCCCTCAAAGAAGTTCTTTGAAGCCCAGGGGCCCTCCTGGTACAATCTTACATCCACTAATGCACCAAGCTATGGCATTGAGACACACACCTACACGCATCTATAGCCCCTTTTGCAGGCACTGCTTACTGTAAATATTTAATGTTTTATAATAATAAAATTGAATCACTTGAACTTTGCACAATGTCTTTATTGATACACAATAAGATTAGTTGTTGCATGTTTAGTATTCACTCATTCGAGCATAGTACAGTACACGCCCACCGGCACCGTCCCCCCACCCCCCAATCAGCACCCAATAGTGCTTGGGAACACTATTGCACAGTGATGCAATGCGTCTTATGAGTCCCCATCACTAAAATGCACCCTAGGTGCCTCCCTTATGCGGGCGGCTTTCAGCTGTGCCCCCCGATACTCCTAGTGGCTGGCTGCTGGAAGGCAAACTCTAGCCGCTCAGCCTCCATGTCCCATGAAGGGGGAAATTTCTCTCCCCTATTTTCACAGAGGTTATGCAGGACACAGCACGCCGCAATGACGGCTAGAATGTTGTCCTCATTTAAGTCTAGCCTCCCTTACAAACAGCGCCAGTGGCCTTTTAAGCGCCCAAAGGCACACTCTACGGTCATTCGACACCGGCTTAACCGGTAATTGAAGCACTCCTTGCTGGGATACAAATTTCCAGTATAGGGCTTCATGAGCCAAGGCATTAGTAGGTAGGCTGGGTCTCCTATGATGACTATGGGCATCTCCACATCCCCAACAGTAATTTTATCATTGGGGAAGAAGGTCCCTGCCTGCAACTTCCGGTACAGGCCCGTGTTCCGGAAAATGCGAGCATCATACACCTTACCCGACCACCCCGCATTTATGTCCGTGAAACGCCCCCTGTGATCCACGAGTGCCTGAAGCACCATGGAGACGTAGCCCTTCCTATTAATATACTCAGTCGCAAGATGATCCGGAGCTAGAATAGGGATGTGCGTGCCGTCTATTGCCCCCCCACAGTTCGGGAATCCCATGGCCGCGAATCCATCAACGATCTCCCGCACGTTGCCCAACGTCACGGTCCTCCGGAGCAGAACACAATTAATGGCTCTTCACACTTGTGAAAGTGCTAACCCGATGGTTGACCTGCCAACTCCAAACTGATTCGCGACCGAGCAGTAGCAGTCTGGAGTCGCCATTTTCCACAGCGCGATTGTGACACGCTTCTCCACGGTGAGGACGGGTCTCATTTTGGTGTCCTTGCGTCGCAGGGCAGGGGCTAGCTCCTCACATAGTTCTATGAATGTGGCTTTCCGCATTCGAAAGTTCTATAGCCACTGGTCATCATCCCACACCTGCAAAATGATGCGGTCCCACCACTCAGTGCTCGTCTCTCGTGACCAGAACCGGCGGTGCACCGTGTGCAGATGCTCTGTGAAGGAGCTCAGCAATGCGGTGCTGTTGTTCTGCATGGCAGTCATCCAAATCCTGCTCTGATTCAGAGCTGAACGCATACTGTGCCACCAGCCGAGATGTATTCATTATGCTGAAGGCTACAGTCGAGATGGGACCTGGATCCATGTTGCTGCAAAAGGACTTCTGGGAAGCAATGCGCTACTGTTGAAAATGGGCGCGAGTTGCTAGTAGCAACTCTCGTGATGCAAGGGGAACAGAATGCACCATGGGAAACCAAGACTTTACCCATGGTGCTCAGCACTACTCTCCTTCTACCCAGGATTCTTAGCGCCAAATCAGGATGGATGGAACTGTGGGATAGGTTCCCACAATTCAATTGGGTTTCTTGCGAAATTGCGAATTGCGGGGGGGGGGCTCTGTTCCGTCACAAGCGGCAGAGTGTGTACACGATCCTGCGCTACAAAAACCACGTGACTTTTAAAGCGCAATGGGCTTGTTGCACGATTATTCCTGTAGTGTGAACATGGCCATAGAAACCTTGTGTTCACTTCCTTAACTGCCCTAAAAGATTCAGTATCCCATTGAAATCTCAGTAAAGTCAATGGGGCGTCTTTCCACTGATTTTAGCTGAACAACTCCCTAGGGAAGGAAAGATCCCATTATCCTAATATGTAAGTAGTCAAGCATTAAGTAGAGAATATTTTTCAGTATAATTGGTATACTTTAAGAGCTAGGATAAAAGACATGACACGGTGCAGTGCTAAGAGGTGTAAATTTTCCACATAAACAACATTAGAAACTGCCTCTCTTATCTACCAGCATAGTTCTCAATTCAGAAAAGCACATATTTTTATGCTTAATTTTAAGCATGCCATTAAACCCCATTGACTTCAGTAGGATTCAGGCATGTGTTTAAGGTAAAATATGTGTCTTAAGAACCTTGTTCCTGAACTGGAATATTTTCCTGAATCAGGGACCCTAACGTGCACTTTTCACTGACTATAAGAAGGACAGGACATAGTTTTTCCATCAAGTGAAAGTTTTCAAGATTTGAAAATTTCCTATTCCACATGGGCATGAAACAGAGCCCTTGTGAAAGTTTTCATGAGACTCAAAAAAGACCCATGTAGAAGAGGTAGATGACTTGGGTACTCCACTGGAACATAAGAAACTCAAGATCAAGTCTCTTAATTTAGCATTGCATGGAACTGAACTTGGGTCTGCAAGCTCATGAGTGCCCTAAACACTGGACCAGCCACACCATGAATACCTTCTTAATGCATATATAGTGAAAAATCAGCCCTTTCCTGCCAACAGTTCTTTCGTTTTTCTGAAAAACTGTCATTTTCCAATAAAAATATGTTGTGTCACTAAATTCCTATCCAACTTCACTGTTTAGGCCCTGGACAATTTATATTTAATAGCTAGTCCATTTTTGGACTTCCCTGAAATCTTGGTTTTGAGAAGCATAGAAGGACTATCTTTGATATTCTTTTACATATAGTAAAGCAGCATATCTAGAAAGTGCAACAGGATCAGATCTCCAGTGTGCTAGGTGCTGTACAAACTCATAGACAGACAGTCCCTGCACCAATAGCTTAGACTGTTACTATCCATTCTGCCATGAACCTTCATTCCCTCTTTTAATGGAGTGGGCTCCCAAAGGAGATGGTGAAAGTGCCATTATAGGACTCATTTAAAAATTAACTGGACAAAACATTTGAAGGTATGCTTCAGAGAAGAAACTTGGACTGGCAGGATTATGGACAGGATATCCTTCTCTGTCTCTCTAACCACAGACATGCCATGTTTGAAATCATCTTTCTGAGCTTTCACCACCCAGTTATGACAGAAGAGGTCAAGAGAAGAAATCTGATTCAGGACTGAAATGAGTGAGAAAAAGTTAGAGAAAACACATGGATGAGGTAATATCTTTTATTGGATCAACTTCTGGGTGGTGAGAGAGAGAATCTTTTGAGCTTACAGAGAGCTCTTCTCTTCCTGGACAGGGAAACTAACTCAAAGCATCTCTAAGCTCTCTTCAAGACTCTCTTCCCAATAGAAGTTGGTCTAATAAAAGGTATCACCTCACCCACCTTGTCTCACTAATATCCTGGGAATGATACAGCTACAACAACGCTGCATAAAATAAAGAGAAAATGTTGATATTTGGTCAATTTCTGTGAGTTGAGATTCAGGAGAAACTGGTCAAACACCAGGGAGTACCTGGTGTTGAGAGTAACAGGCTGTTAAAACAGGGAAGGCGAGAGGGAAGTTGCTGATCATGAGAACAAGGAAGATGTGTAAAAGGAAATAGACTTGTTAGAATAATGGGAGTGAAGGATGGACAGGAAGATGGAGAAGAGAATGCCAAGGAGGCAATCAACAGAGCCAGTAAAATCCCCGGGAAAAATTATATCAGAAACAGGAAGTCAAAAAACTGAGGCTATGTCTACACTTGGAAATTTAAGTCGACTTAGTGAGTCTACACTTAAATTTTAAGTCGACTTTGGGGGGAACTTACAAAGTCGACCTAGAGTGTCCACACTGGATGCCTAGGTCGACTTCTAGGGTCTAGGGGGACCTAGGGCAGGTCCACGGGGGTAGGGGGGGCACCCCTTGCCCAGTGCCAGGGGGCTCAGCCTTTGCTTAATTTAAACTTAATTTACAAGTGTAGACACACCCTGAGTGAGTAAGGATGTTCAGAAGTGGGAATAGGAGCACTAAATCACAAGGAGTACAGGAATCATTGTAGCCTCTTATAGAGCAAGATGCACTTATTCTTTTCTTACAAATGCCATCACAGGGAATGAATAATGAAGCACATAAGTACTTCAGCTGATGTAGAAACCACAGTACCAAGAAGTGTCCCAAAAGCCCTCTCTGCCTGATATATCATCCACTGTGACCCACTCCCTCATTCTATTGCTATGTCTATACTTGGCCAAATAAGTTGACTTAGCATGTCTACACTGTAAAATTAAGTCGACTTCAAGGGGACCTTGCCAAATCGACTTAGAGCATCCACAGTGGATGCCTAAGTCAACTTCTAGGGGTGAGTTGGACCTAGAACTGGTCCACGGTGGCAGGGGGGGCATCCCTTGCCAAGTGCCAGTGGGTTCAGCATTTGCCCCATTGTACCTGGATACAATGGGGGCTGAGCAGGACAGAGACACTGGCAGGGCATAGGAACAGGGTGGGCAGGGCTGTGTCCTGCCCTGTGTGGGGAGGGGGGGACGCCAGGCTCTTGTTGTGCCAGCCACCCTGGCAGGGAGGGCAGTGGGGGAGCCCTGGAGCCCTTTAAGTCGACTTAGGGTTAATCCGCGTCCACACTGGCTAAATCGACTTTAAAAAGTCGATTTAGCCAGTAAAGTCGACTTTAAATGAGGTTTAAATGAGGCTTAAGTCGACTTAATTTGTAAGTGTAGATGCATCCTATGGGATTTCAAATATCCAAATCATGTTCAAATCAGAGAAAGAAAACACACTTTTTCTGGCTTTGGGTATCATCTAGAACCAATAACCCAGAGCCAGATTTGGATGTGAGGATTCAGAACCAGTCCAGAGCTCTTTAAGATTATATGTACATTATTAAGGTTGCAACTGGTGCCTCACTTAAGATTTTCTTTATTCTTTTAAATGCCTGTTCTTGGGTCTCTGGCCCATCTCATGATGTGTTATTGTCTTTGATTGTTCACAGGCTTCTGTTGGCTATGTGAAGACTCTGGTCATCTCTGTAAATCGCTGGACTCCCTTCACCCTTTTTGGTCCAGGCATTTCCTTAATGACTCTCATTTTCTCAGGGACTCTTGCCATGCCTCTCATGTATGGCATGCCAGATAGTAATATGAAAGAACTCCACACTTGTAAAATGAAATTGATTCTTTAAGACAACTATTTATAGAGTTACTTCAAATTCTGTTAGCATGCTAATTATGAGCACATAGACTGACTTCCTCCAAGCTCTTCCTGTAACCTGTGCTTCTTCCTTTCACTTTGCTACAAGAAAGATCCAATTTCACCTCTCCAGCAGAGCCCTGCAGGGGTACAAATACAGGGATCAGCATCTGATCCGCATCTGCTGGAATAAACTTCTACCTGACCCACAACTGCAACCTGCCTGTCTTCTTTTAGATGTACCTGCATCCACACATAAGATATTTTGGAGCCAACAGCCCCCCATGAGCTATTGAGCCCCTGGCACTCGAAACAGCTGATGAGCCTCGACCACCCATCTAACATCTGGCCAGCTGTGCCCTGCTTGGCAGGTGCTCCATCCTTGTCCCAGAAGTCACAGATGTCCCAACCTCTGACCATCAGATCCAGGATCTGCAACAAATGGTCCAAAGATATTCCTTGTTATAAAACAGATATCTGTGGATTTACATGGCTTCAGCTGTCCCATCTTCAGTGTTAGATGGATTATTTGGAAAATTTAGCTGTGGTCTAGCAAGGCTCTACTAAACGTGTATGAACTGTGTGGTTGTTTTTTTTTCAAAGAAAATTGCCCACATTTAGGCAAATTTTCACATAAATAGCAAAAAGCACATCCCTGACAAATGCCGCTACCACCCAATTCCAAATCCTTGTTCCAAAACCTGGGGATACTAAATCTTCTCAAAGTAGTTTGCCAGATATTTTTAATAGATGCAAAGCAACTTATCTATATACCTAAACGAGAGATGTATATATGCACGGCGGGGACACAGCTGCGCGCACAGCAGCTGAATCCCTGTCTGGCTGAGGCCAGGCTGGGGAGATTCAAATCTCCCGCCCTGACCATGTGTAACCTTCGGGTGGGCTAAATTCATTTAGTTGCCCTTCTCCAGTGCCCCACAGAAATCAATCCCAACCCCTATGGGGAAAGCAGCTGGAGACCCAGGATCCAGTCTGTACAGGATTCACGGCGAAGCTTGCTCAGAGCTACACTCACACATTAAAATACTACTACAATAAACATAACAATGAACTTTATTAACTACTAACTAAATGAACCTTATCCTAAGAAAACAAACTACAATTAACCAAGAACAATCCCTTGCATGAAAGATACCCAAGAGTCCCAAAGTCTGTGTGGAGTTCACCCAACTCTCAGCTACAGTCTCTGTTCCAGTGTGGAAGCTTGAGTGGCAAGAAATAGCTGTCCTCTTCTTTCTTTGCTGGGATCCCCTGTAGCATTCCATGCAGGCTCTCTCTTCTCCTCTGCAACCAGCCCTCAGTCCCATATGCATGTCTGCAAGGTCTGTTGCAAATGACTTCTTTACATGGAGAAAACATCTTGTTCACTCCTGGCTCAGCTCCTCTCCAGAACACTGAGCACATGGTCTCCCCTCAAGGCAGCTCCTGCCTGCCGTCTGCTCAGGCTGCTGCTCTCCAGTCATCTGACTGACAACATCACATCATACCAGCAGGGTACACTGTGGAGCATGCTCAAATTGCTACCACTCCCTGCTTCTGGAAGTTTCCAGTTGTGGGTCACTAATCTGCCCAACAACACTAACCCACCCTCAGCAGGTCTCCCAGAGATAGCCTTTTCAGGCATATGGGTTACACATGCTCAGACAGAGCTTGCTCAGGGTGGGAGCGGCCTGGCCGAGAAGCAGATCTGCCGGCCGTCCCCGCAGCTGCGAGCCTCCGGCCAGGTAAGGGGGCTGGGAAGGGGCTGGAGGGAGGCCTGGAGAGGGGTGGGGGGGACAAGGAGAGAGGCCGGGTTAGAGGGGTGTGTGGGGGGGAACAAGGAGAGTGGCCGGGTTAGAGGGGGTAGGGAGCTGGGGGGCACTGAGGAGGGGTGGGGGGCCGGTGATGGGGGCTCTGATGAGGGAGTGGGGATCTGGGGGGCGCTGAGGAGGGGTGGGGGGCCGGTGATGGGGGTGCTGTGGAGGGAGTGGGGGGCAGGGAGCTGGGGGGGCGCTGATGAGGGACTGGGGGGCAGGTGACGAGGTGGGGATCTGGGCGGCAATGAGGAGGGAGTGGGGCAGGTGATGGGGTGTGGAGCTGGGGGGCACAGAGGAGGAAGTGTGGGGCAGGTGATGGGGTGGGGAGCTGGGGGGGTCTGAGGAGGATGTGGGGGGCAGGTGATGGGGGCGCTGAGGAGGGGTGGGGGGCCGGTGATGGGGGCTCTGAAGGAGTGGGGAGCTGGGGGGCGCTGAGGAGGGGTGGGGGGCCGGTGATGGGTGCGCTGATGAGGGAGTGGGGGACCGGTGATGGGGGTGCTGTGGAGGGAGTGGGGGGCAGGTAATGGGGGCAGGGAGCGCACGGCTGCCCGCCCTCCCTCCCACCCAGCGGTGATTACCATTTTTCAATTTGCGATTCTTTAGAGAATCGGGGGTTTACTGTTTTTTTTCTGGACCTCTTTCTAGAAAACTGCTGCATCACAAATTTTTTTGTAATGGAAAACCCAGCTGCTGCTTTTCATGGTCATATTCTAGTTTTGAATTTTTCCAAGAGTAAATTCAGCCTAAGGCAGACACATGACATGGAAAATTTCAGCTCAGAGAGTTAAAGCTAGGCAAAGTTGTGAACCACTAGAAATAACGTCTTATAACAGGAAATGTCTGGCAGCTTTAATAATAGGTGCTACTGCCCGCTTTACCTAAAATGTACGTTTGTGGATATATGACAGTTCAGATCTGAGTTTCTGTTTCAGGCCCATCTCTGAAATCAATGAATAGTTAACCCCAAAATCTTCAATTTTCACTAGGTCAGACATAAACCACACATTTTTCAACTTGAAAATTTGGGCCCTTAATAGCCACGAGACCTTTTTTCCTAACAGGTGTAGCCCAAGGTCCAGAGTGCTTCAGCAGCAGCAGTGAGAACTACAAGTTCTGGACTACAAACTGCAGCATGTTGGGAAAACTTCCTGGCTCCTGCCAGGAAGCATCTCCTACCCTCCTCCAGCAGGGCGTGTCTGCATGGACTGAAGCTGTGAGCATGTGGCAGACGAGCAGGGAGGAGGCCAATGGAGTGTAATGCTGCTGTTATATCTCTTGCAGGGAGGACCAAAAAGGGGCTTAAAGAGCACCCTGAGAAGAACTGAAATGAGGCCAAAGGACAATGCGGGCTTGTTTGTTTTGGGGTTCAGTTGTTGTGGGAGTTAAGATTGGTTTGTAAGGGGGGTTTCATTATACAAAAGGATCTCCTACCCTCCTCCAGCAGGGAGTGTCGGCATGGACTGAAGCTGTGAGCATGTGGCAGACAAGCAGGGAGGAGGCCAATGGAGTGTAATGCTGCTGTTGTATCTCTTGCAGAATAAAAAAACGTGTTCCTGGGGCATTGGTCTGAGTGGGTCTGGTCTGAGTTAACCCACACAAACACAACGCAGAGCACACAGAGGAGCACCAGGCCTAGTTTCCCTAACCTGTGTAAAAAGCCACCAGGGCTAACTTCCCCTATCTTGAACACCCTCATGCTGGGCCAGTAGGCAGGAGGGGCTACACAGGGATACTCTGATTGATCATGGACAAGTCCCTTCTGAGTTTGCCTGCTTTCTCGAACGACTCAGTGCTTGCTTTATACTTTCACTCCAGTGTGGTAGATTCCAAGACCTGCCACTGATCTGACAGAAAGCCAATATGCTACCGTTTCTTTTTACCCACCTTTCCAAACAATATAGTGCATGATGTAGTCCACACCTGTTTGCCCTGCTTAGCTGAAGACATTTGCAAAATGCAGAGGCACATCTCTGCAAGCTATTGAATGAGGCAACAATGATGTATTGAGTCCACAACAGTGAAGGGAACTCTATCAGAGTCAATACCCTGTAGCAAGTGGTACAGAGACGGGAGAATGAAAAGGGAGAAAATTGCAGAGCGAGATTAAGTCATAATCATCGCAAAACTTTCTGTAATGGAAAACCCAGATGCTGCTTTGCACGGTTTTATTCTATCTGAGTTGTTCAGTTTGGCATTAAACAATATAAGATTAAACACTTGTCAGGCCAACTAATGAGTTTTAGATTGATTCCTGTCTTCTGCAATGCTACCAGCATTTTTGACAGGTATGATTTATAGGGTATTCTTTGGATCTGTTCATGAGAGGAGCTGTTTATTTTGGTTGATGGACAAGGTTTTTAATGTTCCCAGCGGAGCGTGCAGATGGCAGGAAGGACAGTAATCTTTAAGACCATCTCTCAATGTCTAGCGTATGTCTCTTATAAATTTGTAATCAAGATCTCAGGAAACTAATGTGGGCAGGCTGCCTCTGAAATTGTTTTTGCGACCTTTGGCCAAGGTAATGCTCCCTCAAAAATGTATGTCTTCTACTTCTCTTGTTTAGTAAATGGAGCTTGTATAGGGCAATCAAGAAACTACCTTTTCTGTTTTAACTGATGTGACATGCACGCACATATACACACACATATGGCTTTACTTATTTACACATCTATTCCCTCCAATTTAGAGAAGTTTTTGTACACTTTATGTCCAGGGATATACAGTGAATCAGCAGACTAAGAAAAGAAACTAGGAACATTTGGAAACTTAAAGGACTCTCCAAGGCAACATGAGACATATAAATAACTGCACCACTGAGTAAATATTGTTTTTGTCTGTGTTTGCAATTAGATTGATGATCGTCAAGGGAATGGGATTATGGGTCAGGTGTAAGCCAACATAGCTCCAATGAAGGCAAAGAAGCCAGATCAGTTTATAGGATTTGGCTCTATATATTTAATGTTTTCTGTGGACTGCTAAGATATAATATTAATAATAATATAGTGAGTATGAATATTACCTGCAAACAATACAAATACTGTACAGATACATATAATTGAGTATTCTAGCTTCTACAACAGAGGACTGAGGTCAAGACTCTTGGGCTATGTCTACATTTGCACTTTTAAGTCGACTTAAACTAAGTCGACTTAACTACGTCGACTTAGTGTGTCTACAATACAACCATTGTGTCCTTAATGGCTCATCAGGTTACTCCCTGGACCCATTGTTCCTGGAAGATTCCTTAACATTAAGGAGACAATGGTTGGTGACATCCTGTCTGGGGCGTTCCCACAGAATCATACAAGTTAAAGTATAGATATAACACCAAATTCCTAACTTCTAATCGAAATAGAATTCCTAGACATAAACTATATAA
>ML685885.1:6513043-6561329 GCA_007922175.1 Pelusios castaneus | reverse complement strand
ACACAAGTTAAAGTATGGATATAACATCAAATTCTTAACTTCCAATCAAAATAGAATTCCTAGACATAAACTATATAATCATACCCAGCAAATTACTACCTTTCTATTGATACCAAACATGACATAGTTCCTATGGATTATAGCATTTATGAGATATCCATAGAAAATAATATCATAAATGCTTCCCTAAATCCAGACAGTGTCACACACAGGGATCTGCCCTGCCAGGGTCCCTGTCCCCCTTTGCCCCATTGTACACAGGGGTGCTCCCCCCCCCGCCACCGTGGACCTGCCCAAGGTCCCTCTAGCCCCACAAAATCAACCTAGAGCTTCCAGTGTGGACGCTCTATGTCGACTTTGTAAGTTCCCCTGTAAGTCGACTTTAATTTGAAGTGTAGACACACTAAGTCGACTTAACTAAGTTGACTTAAAGTCAACTTAGTTAAGCCTACTTAGTTAAAGTTGATTAAAAGTGCAAGTGTAGACATAGCCTAAGTCAACTTTAAGTCGACCTTATTAAGTCAACTTAGAGAGTCCACACAGGACTCTTAAGTCGACTTAAACCTGGTCTTACTAAGTCAACTTAGAGAGTCCACACTAGACTCTCTAAGTCAACTGGTTAGATACAGGGGGAGGCGAGGGTCTTTTAGAAACTCGGCTCCCCAGGCTAGGGGGGATTGTCCTGGGGAGAGCTGGTCCCGCACGGGGCTGGATCTCCCAGAGGCAGCAAGCCCCAGAGCAGTCCAGGGGAGAAGGGAGCGCGGCGCTTCCTCCTGGCATGGACTGCTCGTCTCCCTTTGGGCCAGGACCACTCAGGTCCTTGGCAGAAGGGATCCCCACGATCCCTTCTGGCCGGGACCAAGTGTCCCCATGGTCCCAGCTAGAGGGGACAGTGGGGCTCCTTTCTCTCCAGGACCCCCATGGGTCCCGGCAAAAAGGTAGCTGCAGCTTCCTTCTTGCCAGGACCCGTGGGTCCTGGCCAGAAGGATGTGGGCGGCACCCCTCTTTCTGGGACCGCCATGGGTGCCGACAATTGCAGGCACTCCACCTGCTGGGGAGCCCCGGAGGTTCTCCAGCAGCTGGAGTGCAGTCCCGGCAAAAAGAGAACCCCACCACTGGGGTCCCAGCCAGAAGAGAGCCCCAAGGTCCCTTCTCCCCGGGAAGTGAGTGGTCCCAGGGAGAAGGGAGCCAGGATGAGCCGCTAGCAGCTTGTCCTGGGGAGAACGTCCAGCGCGGGACTGGCTCTCCGCAGGACAAGCCACTAGCGGCTTCCTGGGGAGAAGGGAGCAAGGGCTCCCTTTTTTCTCCTGCCCTAAGTTGACTAAGTCGACTTAGGGCATCCACACTGCTTAAGTCGACTTAAGAAATCAACTTAAGCATTAAAGTTGACTTAAAAGCAGGTCTTATTAATTCAACTTTAAATTTCCTTAAGTCGACTGAAGCAGCGGCTTAAATTAACTTAAGGAAACTCCAGTGTGGACACAGAGTAAATTAAGTCAACTTAAACCTGTTTAAGTCGACCTAATTTACTAGTGTAGATGCACCCTCTGTTTCTTGGTTTATCTATTGTCTCTGCAGCTCTGACTGGCCCAGGGAATGACAGACTAGTCCATGAGAATCTCCTTAAGGCCATGGTAAATGATTCTCTCAAGGAGCCCCTCCTGCAAAGAGGAATGAGCACAGAACATATTCTTCCATTGTTATTAATTTCCTTGGGTTTGATGTCTTAAGAACCAAAGCTATTTGGCCCCTGTAAGACAACAGGACAGATGAGTTTGGGTAAAATAGTGCAGTTGTCATCTACCATTTCCAAATGAGTGTTTGGGGAAGGGTGACCCAGGACCTGAAGTGACAGATGATTTCAGTGGACCTTTGTGGTACTGTGTGGTAAAAACTAAAGTGCAGGGATCTGGGGAAAGAACTCTTGAGGACAGAATAACAACTTTGAAGAAATATTGTGGGCAGCCAAAACATTGCTATCAATCCAACAACGACTAACCACACACGGTAGCTAAAATTAATCACCTACTCTATGATGATGGGCAGGTCCCGTCACCTATTTCTGCCTCATTGCCTTCTTTTGCAAAAAGTACTTCGGAGAAACAATTATGCTACGTGGGCCTGGTTCAAAGCCGACTGAAGCCTGTAAAGAGTCTTTCCGGTGACTTTAATGGCCTTTGGATTAGGCGTTATAAAAGCAAAATATTAATATTTTGTAATAATTATTATACACATAGCTTCCTTTCACAGCAAATCAGAAACCAGTCCTCACTTCTGCCTCACGGTGGTAGGTGCCATTCTCACCTGTTACTGAGTGGGAAACCAAAGCAGAGAGAGACTAAAGACCAATGGTGAAGTCTTGGTCATTGACTGACAAAATTGGCCTTGACTTGAGTTGGGCTAGGGTTTCACCCTAGGTTATCAAATACTGGCTTCCATTTTTCTATGCCTGAAATTTGCATAAGCAAATAACTTTGAGTGCAGTTCTGTAGCAAGAGTTTTAACTAACTAGATAAATATGTGATTGTGTTTGAACCTCATATATTTAGAGATCCATGTACTGTAATTTGGGAGACTACCAAGAACTGTAGGTGTAAAACCAAACAATAAAAGCCACCAAATTGTTCTTGGCACAAAACTTAAGACCCTACTAAAGAAGGGTTAAAAACCTGTCCGTACACTGCTTGGGCTGGTATCACATAGCTAGTTTGTGACAGAGGTCAGCACAGAACCCTAATCTCTACAAGTCTCACCTTTTAACCACAAGAAATGCATTGCTATCATTTGATTAATTCAGAAAATTGTCACGAGAGTCTGTCCTCCCACGTTCCAATTTAAATTATGTGCAGTGCAATCTATTAAAACAATTACTTTCTTTACCAGGATAAAATTATGTATTAGATGTTCAGTCTAGCAGAGAAAGATCTAAAATGAACCAATGGCTGGAAGTTGAACCTAGACAAATTCAGAATTGCAATATAGTGCAAATTTTTAACTGTGAAAATAGTTAACCATTGAAACATTTTTCCAAGAGTTGTGGTGGATTCTTCACCACTGACAGTTTTTAAATCTAGATAGACTGGATTTGTTTCCCTCAATGATAGGCTCTACGAATTGTCTAAGAGAGGTTCCATGACCTGTGTTATAAAGGGGATCAGTCTAGATGACCACAATGATTGCTTATGGCTTTAGAATCAATGTTATTGGTTTGTAGGACATTGCTGAGTGCAACCCAAAAAAAACTTTCTCTGGCTTTCATACTTCAGGGAAAAGTTTGATTGGGTTTACCAGCTGTTCCACTAGCTGTCAGAAGAGCAACTTTTGAGGGGTTCAGAAAATAATTTAGGTGCTATGCATAGTTTTATAAGAAATTTAATCAACTCTTCTCTGTTAAATATTTATCCACTTACATGAGTAACAAGCAAAATATGAATTAATCCCTTTTAACATAATATAAAATAGCACATAGCAGAAGGGAAGTTTATCATTAAAGATATAATGAGATCACGAACACCTCCGAAGGGGAGAATTAATCTAATAAGACCATAACATGACAAGCGGCCTGTCAGAAGAAATTCTATTTGTTCCAGCACGTGAGTAGAATTTGAGTTAATAATTGAGTTGCATATCCATTCTACCAATCTTGTTAGAAGATGTCACATTTGACTTCATTGATGAAGCAGGACGAAAAGTAAAATGTATTAAGGGGAATTCTGAGCTCTGAAATCGACAACGGATGTAATTACAGGTTTTGCTGATGAAAGTAACAATGGAGGGAACTTCTCCCCCTCCTTCCCTTTCCCATAAAAAGGCAAAAAACAACAACAAAAAAAGCCAATCTCTTTTTGAAAAGTATGGGAATATATTTTAGCATATGGCAGGGGACAATTAAGCTTTGCATTTTTCTGGGGAAGAAAGAAAGCAAGGCCAGATCTTAATCTACTGCAAATTGTTAAAGCTTCATTACCTTCAACTGCACTATAATGATTTACACAGGTTGAGGATCTGTACCACAAAATATAATCTTTTCCCATTATTGTTCACCTGCTGAGACATAATGACTGAAAAACACTTGACAATAGTCGAACAGTGGGTGAACTGTCTCTGAGGCATATTGTACTGATCATAAATGTGTTGCTGTTACCTCATGCTTTCCTTATCTATTTGTCATAGCCATCTGTTGTCCCTCCTATTTAGATGGTAAGCCAGGACCTTCAACAGTTCATCTACAAACCAAATACAGTAGGGTGTAAAGTCTTGATTGGGGCTTGTAGACAACAGTAAGACAAACACATAGACAAACACATGTCTACGCTTGTAAAGTTAAGTCGACTCTGTTAAGTCGACTTTACGTCAACTTAAAGTCGACCTTGTTAAGTCGACTTAACAGAGTGGCTACACTTGAAGTTGACTTAAGTCGACATTGTCAGGTCGACTTAACAGTAGACATAGCTGTCCACACTGGCTTTAAGTCGATTTCATGAGGTCAACTCAGCGCTATTCCCCTTAAGAAGTAGACTTAAGGCTTAAATCAACCTTCAAAGGTGGTGTTATTAAGTCAACTTAAGCTATTAATAAGTCAACTTGAGAAAGCACTTAAATCGTCTTAATAAAAGCCCAGTGTGGACGCGCCTTCGTGTAGGTCAACTTAAGCATCCTTAAGTCAACCTAAGTTGCCAGTGTAGACGCACCCATAAATACTAAGTAATACTAACACAGTGCTTACTCACTGCAAGATGTCAAAAAGCTTTAATGGAATGGTGGCTAAATATTATTAATTAAAGAGAGGTCACACGATTAGCTCAAAGTTACACATGATTTGCTGGTCGATCCCAAGTCTTCCAACTATGAAGACAAAATTAAGGCTTTTGTGTGAATACTATTATCCACAGGGGAAGTTCACCCTGCTTCAGAGCCCACCCAAAGCTTCCTGTTCTACCGGAGTTTAAGTGAGGTGTAGGGCCTCCTGCACTGTAGTAAATGTCACTCTGTGATGGGCTGGTAGCAGTTGCCTCTCCCTCCCCCCCAGGTGGGTGTCTCCTGTTGGTATTTTTAGGGAGTAGCTCAAATGACACCTCTGTCTGTGCCCTGTGCTCCATCACTCAGTGTTCACTACTCAGCCCTTTGGCTGTGCACCTGTCCATATGCAGACAGGCATACCCCCCTTTTGAGTAAGTTTCATTGTCCTGTTTCTGCCACTCTCCTGTCTGTGGCTACCACAATTCTGCCACCACTCTGGTGGTGGTCTGGGGGAGGTAGGCCCACCCACTTCTCCAGGCCCTAGTTCCTGGGCCATTTGTAATATGACCTCTGCACCGCCTCTTCCTTTTACTCATTAATTGATTCCTTGGGCGTCCTTAAGTTGACCTAACTTTCAAGTGTAGACATATGCTGTGAGTCTAAGTCTGTGTAGTGTTGTGTTGCCTTGAATGACAGTCCATAAGAAAGGCATTTTAATGAAGCTCTTTTTCCCTCACGTCCATCGTTTCATCAACTACATGATTTTGCAGGGTGCTGTTTAATATTCTACTGTGAAGCTGGTTTGTTTTTTTTACTGAAGGATACAGCAAGGGACCTATTTGCACATGACAGCTGCTTACACAACCCCCAGGTTGGATTAATGTGTATTTTACTAACATTATAAAATCAGCAAAGTGGCTGATACAGAATCATCAAAGCATTGAAGTAAAAATACTAAGTAGCTGTTAGTTCCAGCTGAGTGACGATAGTGTCAGTCCTCTGAGAGAGGGTATTCTATTGGACATCTGTTGCTTCCTATACAGATATCATATGCCACATGTTTAGTGTCACACTAGGAAGTGCCATTTTATCTATCAAGAGAAGACCCATAATACATTGATAACTGAGTCATCAAAACTTCTGAAGGAGGTACGCCTATGGCGATGGTAATTCTGACTGAAATTACAGTAGCAAAGAGATGCTCCAACCAACATCAGGGCCTCATGATTATGTCTACACTTGTTAATTTAAGTCGACTTAGTGTGTCTACACTTAAAATTAAAGTTGACTTAAAGGGGAACTTACAAAGTCGACCTACAGCGTCCACACTGGATGCTCAAGGTCGACTTTGTGGGGTTAGGGGGACCTTGGGCAGGTCCACAGTGACGGGGGGGCACCCTTTGTGTGCAATGGGGCAAAGGGGGACAGGGACCCTGGCAGGGCATGTGGGCAGGGTGTGACGCTGTCTGGATTTAGGGAAGCATTTATGATATTATTTTCTATTCATATATCATAAATGCTATAATCCATAGGAACTATGTCATGTTTGGTATCAATATAAAGGTAGTAATTTGCTGGGAATGATTATATAGTTTATGTCTAGGAATTCTATTTCGATTAGAAGTTAGGAATTTGATGTTATATCTATACTTTAACTTGTGTCATTCTGGAGGAATTCCTTAGACAGGAGAGTGTGAACAACCATTGTCTCCTTAATGGCTCATCAGGCTTCTCCCTTTGGCCCATTGTAGGTGGGAGTTCCTTAACATTAAGGAGACAATGGTTGCTAATTACGCGAGCCCCACGGCCCCCCACGGCCACACTCTTCCCTGCTCCGCAGGCGGGAGCACTAAGCCCGGCCTCTGGGCTAGCCCTCCCCGCCCCCGGGGTGGAGCAGGTGTCTGGGGCCTGCCTCTGGGCCGGCCTGCTGCGACCTGCCCCATGCAGCTAGGGTCAGCCCTCAGCGGCGACCTCAGGTCCCCCGGCTGGGACACCGGCCACAGCAATCTGGGGTCCCAGCTGCGGCCAGCTCCCCCCACCGGCGGGCCCCGCTTTTGGAGCTGGGCCCAGAACCGGCTCCCCACTAGCAGCCTCAGCCTCCCCACCCGAGCTGCCTCCCTGGGGGGGTGGAGCAGCCCGCCTGCCCTCCAGCATGGGGGGGGGGGGCAGGACCCCGCCTAGGCTAGTTGGCCCTGAGCCCCAGTCCCCCCCATGGGACAGCGCTGTCCCAGGCACTCCATTGAAAGGAGCTGCTCATAGAAAGAAGCTGTTTCAACTCACCACAGAGTTCTCTGCTTACCCACGCTGAGCGCCTTCCATATTTGCTGTTCTTTCTGCACATCGGAATGGTATCTTCCTGTGCCCTTAGTAGGGATTCTTTAAAATACAGCCAGCTCTCTTGGACACCTTTCCTCTTCAGATTAGCCTCCCAAGAGATTCTTCTCATCAGTTCCCTGAGGAAGCTAAAATCTGCTCTTCTGAAGTCCAGGGTCTGTGTTCTGCTTCTTTCCTTTCTTCCTTTGATCGGGATCCTGAACTCTACCATCTCATGGTCACTGCTACACAGGTTGCCATTCACTTCTACTTTCCTGATCAATTCTTCTCTGTTTGTGAGCAGCAGGTCAAGAAGTGCAAGGCCCCTAATTGGTTCCTCCAGCATTTGTACCAAGAAGTTGTCCTCAACGCTCTCCAAAAACTTCCTGGATTGCCTGTGGACTGCTGTATTGCCCTTCCAGCAGATGTCAGGTAATTGAAATCCGCCATGAGAACCAGGGCCATGCGATCTGGAAACTTCTGCTAGTTGTCCATAGAATCCACCTCCTCCTTCTGGTCTGATGGTCTATAGCAAACACCCACCACAACATCCCCCTTGTTGCACTCTCCTCTAAACTTAATTCACAGACTTTCAACAGGCTTGTTTTCACTTCCACAGTGGAGCTCTGAGCAGTCCTACAGCTCTTTTACATATAGCGCTACTCCTCTACCTCTTCTTTTCTGCCTGTCCTTCCTGATGGTTAGTTTATATCCATTTTGTCTTGTGTCCACATTGGTGTTGAACTTAAATATCTCCTTTCCTTCCCTGCTATTTATTCCTCTGATCTATTTACAGAGAGCAATCTTATCTTCCTTCAGTCTTCTTTTCATTTAGCTAAACAAGCCAACCTCTTTTGAGTCTCCTCTCGTAAAGCAGATTTTTCATTTCATGGGTCATCCTAGGAGCCCTTCTCTGCACCTTTTCCAGGTTGAATTCATCTTTCTTAAACCCGGGGGACCAGAACTGCACGCAATATTCCAGATGAGATCTCACTAGTGCCTTGCATAATGGTACTAATACCTCCCTATCTCTACTGGAAGTACCTTGTCTGATGCATCCTATGGCAGCGCTATCCTTTTTTGTGGTCACTTCACATTGGCGGCTTATAGTAATCGTGTGATCAATCAATATGCCCAGATCCTTCTCCTCCTCCATCACTTCCAACTGATGTGTCCCCAGCTTATAGCAAAGATTCTTGTTAAATACATGACCTTTCACATTCCACTATTAAATCTCATTCTGTTCTTATTACTCCACTTACAAGGTCATCCAGATCTTCCTGTATGATATCCTGATCCTTCTCTATATTAGCAACACCTCTCAACTTTGTGTCATCTGCAAACTTTATTAGCATAGTCTCACTTTTTGTGCCAAGATCAGTAATAAAAATTTTAAATAAGATTGGTCCCAAGATCAATCCCTGAGGACCTCCACTACTAACCTTCCTCCAGCCTGACAGTTCACCTTTCATTATGACCCATTAGAGTCTCCCCTTTAATCACTTTCTTATCCACCTTTCAATTTTCATATTAATCACAATCTTTTCTAATTAAACTAATAATTCTTTATGTGGAACCATATCAAATGCCTTTCTGAAATCCAGATCAATTAGATCTATCACATTCCTTTTGTCTAATAACTCTGTCATGTCCAAAAAGCAGATCAAGTTGGTCTGGCTCAACATATGTTTTGTAAAGCCATGTTGTACTTTAATCTCAATTTCAGTTAAACTCAATGTCCTTAACTACTTTCTCTTTCAAAAGCTTTTCCAAGACCATATGTACTACTGAGGTCAAACTAATAGGCCTGTAATTACGCGGATAAATGTTTCCCTTTCTTAAAAAAGGCATAGTTCAGTCTCTGGGAGGTAAAGAGCATAGCTTCATTCCCATAGAGACTGGTTTGTATCTTTTTATTAATTCTTTCAGTAATTCTAGTGCTCAGAAGCTGCATTGTGCCAGGAACTGTGCAAACTCAGTGAGAGACAGTCTGTGCCCTGAGGAGCTTACAGTCAAAGACAGACAATGACTAGAAGAAGAGAAGCATCATTATCCCTATTTACAGATAGCAAGCAAAGACACAGAGAGTGCGTCTACACTTACAAATTAGGTCGACTTAAGAAGGCTTAAGTCGACCTAAACTACTCCATGTCCACACTGGACTTTCCTTAAGTTGACTTAAACATTTCCTTAAGTTGACTTAAGGAAAAGTGAAGTCGACTTAATAACACCTCGTTTTAGGTCGACTTAACGCTTAAGTTGACCTTATTAAGTCAACTTAAACCAGTGTGGACAGATATTAGGCTGCGTCTACACTGGTAAATTAAGTCGACTTAAGCTTGCTTAAGTCGACTTAATTTACCCTGCATCTACACTACAGTTTTCTTAAGTTGACTTAAGCAGCTTGCTTAAATCGACTTAAGGAAAATAAAGTCGACTTAATTAAAATTAAGTCGCCTTTATTAAACCTCCTTTCCACTAGACCTAAGGCTTAAGTCGACTCTAGGGAGTCGACTTAAGCCAGTGTAGCCGTGGGGTAGCCCTAAGTCGACTTAGGGCTACCCCAGGGCTACACCAATGCCCCCCCCTCCCGGGGGGGGCACAGGGGGAGCCTGCCCCTATGCCCTGCCAGGGTCCCTGTCCCCCTTTGCCCCATTGTACCTATGTACAATGGGGCAAAGGCTGAGCCCCCTGGCACTGGGCAAGGGGTGCTCTCCCCTACCCCCGTGGACCTGCCCTAGGTCCCCCTAGCCCCACAAAGATGACCTAGGACATCCAGTGTGGATGCTTTAGGTCGACTTTGTAAGTTCCCCTTTAAGTCGACTTTAATTTTCAGTGTGGACATACTAAGTCGACTTAAATTACCCAGTGTAGACATAGCCTTAGTGCCTAAGTGAACCGTATTAAGTCGACTTAAAGTGTTAAGTCGACTTAATAAGGTCAAAAAGGGGTTATGTCTACACTAGGAAAGTTAAATCGACTTAATAAAGTAGTTCTAGTGTAGACATAGCCAGAGAGATTAAGTGACTTGTCTTAGATCACACAGGAAGAGTGTGGTAGATCCAGGAACAGAAACCAGTTTTCCTAAGACCTAGCCCAGGGCTTTAGTAGTAAGATCATCCAATGATTTGCCTTCTTCTCTCCAACCCCACTGTAATTACAACCAATGCCACTTTGGCTCATGTTACTCAGTATGTCAGACTAGATTTCCCAAGTCATCCTTTCTGGCCCTGGAACCAATAACTCCTTTCAGGGCTTTTATCTAACCATTTCTCAGACCAAATCCAACTTTGCTTATGCCTGACAAATTGGAGTGGCTGCAGACACAGACTCTCTCTTATTAGCCATATATTGAGAATTACAATATTGATGAAGCTGTCCAGACAGTCACACATTCTGGCAGACGATGACAGCTTCCACAGCCACAGAAGTCTAAACAACACAGCTATAAATAAAGCAGGACCCTGATCCCTGACACATACATACTCCTACACAGCTATTTATAATTTAGCAGCTACTGGTAAGATCAGAGCCCTCAGTGTGCGTCTTCAGAACAGGATTTGGAGAGAGAAGGAATACATGGAGTGGAAGTGAAACAAAAGGAAGACTGGGTTCACAAAACCAAGTTAGAGAGAGACAGAGCGACAGGGAGGGCAGGAGAGAGGTTTAAAAATGCCTTATTGCAGATCCGTTAGGAGAGCAAGACGTACCCCAAAAAAGATTGTGATCAGGTTATATTAACATACATATTTTAGCAGTTAATATGGGAGATTGCAACCTTTTCTGCTATCTTTTCTAAAGTTCTAGGACAGTTGCCCAGCTGGCATGGCATTTGGCTACACAGTCATTTTTTTTCTCTCTTTTCCTGTTTTTTCCCCACAGAGAACTCCAGGGACATTTTTCAAAAAAGCTCAGTAGCCAGCAATTCAAAATTTAGATGCCTAGATAAATACCTAGGTTTGGGCAGGTGCTGACCATTTTCGAAAATCTGGCCCCAATTGTGGGAGTTGAGCACTTGGAAATTATGGCCTGGAAGGCATTACAGAACAGATGAAGGTGAAGGAAAATACTGTGATTCACTAAGGAAGTGGTTCTCAACCTTTTTTGGGTCACGACATACTTGGTGGCTTGTTGCAACCCTACAGGACACACTTTAAGTCAACTCAAAGTTGACCTTATTAAATCGACTTAACAAAATCGACTTAACAAAATCGACTTAACTTTTTCTAGTATAGACATACCCCATAAGCATAGCCTATACTCAAGCCTTTCCACTGGCTCTCAGGCAGCTTCTGATGCCTGTTTAAGGCCTTGGTCCCAATCTTTGAAGCAAATAATGGATCAAACTTTGACTACATTAAAGATTGAATCTTAGTCTATCAACTCTCAGTGCAGCTGCATTACTCTGGTACATTGCAGATCTCAACACCTAGGATGAAGTACTTGAGAGTTGGGGACAAAGCATACTCAGTTGGGTTTCCAGGGATGGGATGATCTTTCAGAGGAGATCAGTTGAATCCAGAGCCTGGCCATCTTAGAGAAACATTGAACTAAGCGTCATCAGAAAAGCTTTACCAACATATGAATGACATTCAGAAGTAGCACCCTCTTCTATGCAATAACTCCCCACCCCCCAAAAAAATCAAAAAGAAAATCAAAACCTAAGCCCTGCCCCAACCCGAGTTTTGACTCTCCAAGAACGGAGATGTGTCAGAAACTCCATAAAGTCAACTAGGGAATCTGCTGTTGCTTTTGATTTTATGTGGAAGGTATCCAGATACTAGAGTGATTGGAAGCTGTACAAAACCCTAAGATATATACAAATTCCAAAGGGGTAGCCGTGTTAGTCTATTGTAGAAAGACAACAGAGTCCTGTGGCACTTTTAAAGATAGGATTTAAAAGTGCCACAGGACTCTGTTGTCTAAGATATATAGAAACTGAAATGCTCTTCTGGAAGGTTGCAACCAGCACTGCTCAAAGGGCCCAAATTTTATGCACCAAAGAGGAGGGACTCTCTGTTAAGGGTGTTTGACAGTAGAGTGACTCTTATCAGGAGCGGAAACAGTTTCTGAGCCTCATTGTAGTCAGAAAGGGTGCATCTACACTTACAAATTAAGTCAACTTAAGGAGGCTTAAATTGACTTAAAATACTTCATGTCTACACTGGGCTTTCCTTAAGTCGAAATAAGGAAAAGCTAGTTCGAATTAATAACACCTCATTTTAATTCAATCTAGCGCTTAAGTCGACTTTATTAAGTCGACTTAAGCCAGTGGAGATGGGGATTAGCGCCTTGGTGGAGCTTATTAAGTCAACTTAAAACGCTAAGTCAACTTAATAAGGTAGAAAAGGGGCCACGTCTACACTTGAAAAGTTAAGTCGACTTTTGTTAGGTCGACTTAATAAGGTCCACTTTAAGTTGTCTTAAAGTCGACTTTATTAAGTAGACGTCATAAAGTCAACCTAACTTTTCAAGTGTAGACATAGCCAAAGTGCTGTAAGAGTAACCTTTCTGCAAAAGCCATGATAATCAAAAAACAATTAATGAAAACAAGAAACCCAAAATATATCATAGAAAGAAAAAGTTGCCAGATCTGGGAGAGATAAAAGGCAGAGTCACTATCCAGTCCACTCTAGGCATCTCTGTGGCAATATTACTCATTGCATCTGATTCTGAGATGTGTTCTATCTGATCTCTACAGCATGAAAGAGAAAGTCTCTAGTCTTTATTGTAACCATCTGTAAGATGGACATATTGTTCCTTGTAGTGTGTATTTCACAAGAGGAAGAAGCTGACTTGTTTAATGTGTATAATATGTTTTAGGCCATAGAACAAAGGGATGCTACATGAGTATCAGTTGTCATTAGCTCAGTTGTGCTCTAGAATTGTTTTAAACTGAGAAAAATCAATTATGTTCCAATTTAATAATAAAAAAGGGGGGGGGGAATCAGTGACCATCTGATAACTTTTTTTGAAATCCAGTATGCTTTCATTTTAAATATCTATGAGGCTTTAAAACTTTGGGGAAGCAGAAAGAACATTACAATAATAATTATGTTTAAGAATCTCCATATCAGCTGCATTAAATATTTAAAAGATGCTGGATTTTTTTCAGAATCCGAGCAGTCCTTGAAGAAGTTGGCTTTTTATTATTGCTACTTTTTAAATTGCATATCAGTTCAAGAAAGAAGATTCCCCCAGACACCCATTAGCAATGCTGTCTGGGGAGTGGGGGGGATTAATTAAAATTTGATGAGGCATTGTTATGGCAATCACACTTGCAAAAACTGAATCTCAAGGAAGTTCTGTGGCCATAACAACATTTGGGCTAATTATGGATGGGAAACCTCTGCTAATTTTGCAGATCTAAAATATACTTTCAAATCATATGGCCAAATTCTGCTCTTACAGACACCAGAGTAAATGTTACTTTGTAGTGTTAAGTCATAATCATTCAAAATGACAATGAATAGTCATTGGACCAAAAATATGGGTGAGAAAGACTCTATGGCCTGGTGGTTAGGGGACTCCCATGGGACGGGGAAAGAATAAAGTTCAAGTTCCTACTCTAATGATTACTTACCCAAAGTGGAACAGCTTCAACAGGAGAAATTAAGAAATCTCCATAGCAGGATATTCCATAGTACAGTAACCTCAGCACTCACCTGGTGTCTTTTTTTCCAAGCTGAATAGTCTCAATCTTTTCAATGTTTCCTCATATGGAAGCTGTTTCATAGCCTTGTTAGCCTCCAGTCAAGGGATAGGAGAAATCAGATTACATTTATCAGTAGGTCGGATGCCCTATCACGCCCAGGGTCTTTATGCCTTTGCCCATCTATCAGAGCTGAGTCAGTGAGAAAGCAGAGGAGAGGCTGATTGGGATAAACTAATAACGGTGATTCATTTAACAACAATAGATTGAGCAACAGAGGCAACAACTGGTTGACAAGTATCGGATCCTCCCTCCCCAGTTTCCCAAGAGTCCTTAAGGAGTTCACTTATCTATAATATGCTTCACCCTTACAGGGCGCAGTCATCACCCGTCCAGGCGATGTTAATACTGGAACAACTGGAAGGATCCCGGAGCAACGTTAGTGTTTCCTCTCAGGACCCTTCCGTGCAGGCAATATTACAGGTAAGTATTGGTGGATCGATGGTGTGTCCCAGGCATCTAGTCAACCCACAATATTTAACATTAAAACATCTCCAACAGCATTAATATTTTTTGTTGCTCTTCTCTATACTTTTGCAATTCTAGTATCTTTTTTTGTGATGGGGTGACCAGAACTGCAGACAGTATTCAATATGTGGGCATACCAGGGATTTACACAGTGGCATTATATTTTCTGTCTTATTATGTATCCCCGGCTGAATGATTCCTAATATTGCTAGGTTTTGTTTTGTTTTTTTAACAGCTGCTGCACACCGAGTGGATGTTTTCAGAGACTCGTCCATACTGACTCCAAGAACTCTTCCATGAGAGGAAACAGCTAATTTAAACCACATCATTTTATATGTATACTTGGGATTATGTTTTCAAATGTACATTACTTTGTATTTGTCAACACTGAATTTCACCTGGCATTTTCTTGCTCAGTCAGCTAGTTTTGCAAGATCCCTTTCCAACTCTTTGCACTCAGGCTTGGATTTAACTATCTTGAGTGATTTTGTATTGTTTTCAGATTTTGCCACTTCACTGTTGGTTCCTCTTTCCAGATTATTTATTAATATATTGAATACTACTGGACAACCAATCATAGTAATAAACCATAAAAGTAGTGATTCTGTTGAGTGTATGGGTGCGCCTACACTTGTAAATTAAGTCGATTTAAGCTTGCTTAAATCATCTTAATTTACTCTGCGTCTACACTGCATCAGTCTTCACAACATCCTCTGGCAAGTAGTTCCAGAGGTTGACTGTGTGTTGTGTGAGGCAGTATTTCCTTTTGTTTGTAGTGAACCTACTTCCTATTAATTTCATTTGGTTTCCCCTAGTTTTTGTGTTATGAGAAGGAGTAAATAGCACTTCCGTATTTAGTTTCGCTACATAAGTTATGATTATCTAGACCTTTATGATGTTCTCCCCTAGTCATTTCTTTTCCAAGCTGAAAAGTTCCAGTCTGATTAATTTCTCCTCCTATGGAAGTTGTTCCATACATCAAATCATTTGTGTTGCCCTTTTCTGTACCTTTCAAGTTCCACTATTTCTTTTTGAGATGGGGTGTCCAGATCTGTACGCAGTAGTCAAAACAGGGATTCCATGGTTTTATATAGAAACAAAATGATAATTTCTGTCTTATTATCTATTCATTTCCTAATGATTCCCAATATTCTGTTAGCTTTTTTAACTTCCACTGCACACCAAAATCTACTTGGGATCACTTCAGAGAAGCAGATCAGTCTGTGATCACCTAGGCAAATCAGATGTGTCTATGCAAATACTGTCTGCTACTGAGTTCTTGTCCCTTAGTTCATCATAGATGACAAGGGAGAGCGCATTGAGACCCTGATTTACACATGCAAAACACTGGGAAAAAAAGTGAGGATTTAGCTAAAAAAGCTTCTAAAAGGTAACATAAAGTGGCTGGATGCTGTTACTATGTTTATCACACTTCAGGGGTTTTAGAGAGCCAACACAGGCTAATTTCATCGTGGCACTGTGCCTGGATGCTTAGATGGATCTTTTAAAATTACTCAGATTCCGAAAGTTGAATTTTCTTCTTCTAACTGTGATTCGCTGCAGTGTGATCTGTTTTTAAACAACCCTTGGCTAGAATTTCATCTAGTCTCACCCGATATATTCAGAGTTGATGAGACTGTTGTGTGAGGCGATGTCATCATAAGTGACATGATTTAATCACCTTTCTTCGCTTTCCTATTCTTGTTATCATTTATTTGTATTACAGAGGGGAACAAACTGAAACCAGTGTCTGTATTTTAGCTGCCATGTCTTTGTTACATCATAATCTTGTTTTACACATATACCATAAAAATCCTCTTAATAATACTCAGCAAAATAAAGAGTCAGATCATCTTCCTTAAAAGGAAAAACAACTGATATTCTTCATTCTGGATTAAATTCACTCCTGTGCTATGGCGCATCACCGAGTCTATATCCCGTTGAAACCCCACTTAAGAAATACTTTGAGGGCCAAAATGTTATATAGTTATTGTGTTAGGTTTTTGTACATTGGTGAATTGCATCTTTGGAGACATACACAATTTCTTCATGTCTGTTTTCTCTTTTCTTTCCCATATAGAAACCTATTAGAACAACAGAAGTAATTTAGCTGAATATATTGCTCCTAATTCCTAGTTTTGGCTCCATCACTGAATGCCAATCTCCATTTAGCATAAGGCTTCAGTACAGCTCTCTAATTCATATTTCTGGTTGTTAATGGGTTGGATTCTTTTCTGAGGAAGGAGGGATGAACAGGATGCTGGCTGCCCCCTATTGTTCAAATGTTCTATGGATTGAAACTCAGGAGCAAAAATTGAGTTTCTTGGTCCAATTTCTAGCCTTTGTCTACCCTACAAAAAGTTAGGGCAACTTTTTAAGTCAACTTAATAAGGTCGACTTTAAGTCAACCTAAAGGCGACCTTATTAGGTCAACTTAACAAAGTGCTTTCCCTTAACCGGGACTTATTAATTTGACCTAACTTCTCTTAGGTTGACCTAAGAAGGTGGACTTATGTGTTCACACTGGGCTTAGATTGACCTAAAGGAAAGTTAGGTCGACCTAAGGCGGGTTAGTTCAACCTAACCGGCAGGCTTTACTAAATTGACCTAAGCTTTAATGAGGTCGACTTAAGGATTTTCTTAAGTCGACCTAATGAAAGCCTAGTGTGGACAGGGTTTAAGTTAGGTCGACTTAAACCTCCTTAAGTCAACCTAACTTGCCAGTGTAGACATAGCCCTAGTGGCTAAATAGCCAAAGCCAAAGAGAGGCCATTACACTTGACATTGTATTTGGCATTCTAAAGAGAGAAGCTAAAGTTTGAGTATGCCATGAAGACAAAACCTTCATCTCACCACTGGAGTTGTTTTTCATGGTCATGGATGAGTAACATTGATGATAGAAAGACAACAAAGTCTTGTGGCACTTTTAAAGACTAACAGATTTATTTATCGCATGAGCTTTCGTGGGAGAAAATCCCACTTCGTCAGACGCTTTGAAGATGGGAAACTTACAGAATGGGAGGAAATTAAATTCAGGGGAGTGTATGATATAGTATACTTAAGCCTACCTTGCTGCTATCTAGACTGCACCCAGGCTATTGCTAAAGAGAGGACATAACATCGTGGGGCAGTTAACTTGACCAACTTTTCACTGATTCCAAAAATTTAACTTCAGCTCTTTTTTGCACAAAACTCAAGTCGTTGGCTGCACCGGTTTGCATTCAGTCTGTATAATTGTGTGTGATTGAGGGTTTTCTTGTTATCTGTGGTTTTATTTTCTTTCCATGTAAACATTATACATGTCACCTCTGATAAATATTGGTTTGGTTTTGTTTCTTTGTTAGAGTTGGCACTAATGATGAGTTTATAACACATGCTTGGATCCAAAATTAATGAACACTAATGATGCTGTGTACAAAGGAACATAAGGTTGGGAAGGGGAAAACAAATCTTATTATTGGACCATTTGGTGGGACTTTATTTTACAAAATCACCATCATTATGTTGACAATGATTCAACAATACGATCCAGAGGCTTTTATTGTTTACAGGGAGAAAGGAATAGAACATAGATGTTATTTTTGTTTTTAAAAAGAGGAAGGGGGGAGGAATAGGTTATTTTGCTATTGTCAGTGGTGAGTGTCCCCCCCCGCCCCGAGGTCAAGAGCAGAGCTAGTGAATAATGTCTAACAATCCACTGACTTGTATATTACATAGTGTAAAGTATAAAATGCTGTTACTGAATCAGAATTGTATCTGTTTATACTGACTTTCTGCTCACTCTCCATAGATACAAATAATTTTGGAAGTTTTAATTACGCTCACTAGCCCTGCTCACTCATGCAGGTTCTAATTGGTTTTTCAGATTCATTATGCTTGTAACCAGGGCTAACTGAAAAATGGAATGAATTTTCTGTGATTTTATTTGGAAAAAAATTGCCCCCTCTTTTCATTAGAAAAAAGATTTTTTTTTTTTAATCCAATACTGTTCATGAGTCCCTTCCTCCTCCACTATTTGCAAACATTCATATGTTGGTTTCTGCGGGCACACATTTTTGTGATGGCGGTTCTTCAGCCAGATGACCTTATTTGTAGAGTACCCAAACAAAGTTGTTCATTACCTATTATTCATTATGTGCTTCTTGGGCTCAATAGAGCAAGGAACGGATTATGTTAGGCATGTATGTTAGTCTTTCAGGATCAGGTCCTGCCAGAGGAGGTGAATTAATCAGTTCGTAACATGAAATGAAAGTGCATGGATCTTAGATGTACACAAGATCATTAGACAAAAGAGAGGAAGGATGGTTAAATTGCTGCCTTGGTAAATTGTGTTAAATTCCTTGCTTTGCCACAGATTTCTTGTATGCCCTTGATTATTCACTTTGTGTCTCTGTGTCTTTGTCTCTCTGATCCCCATCTCTCTTATCTAAGAGAGATGGGGATCATATAAGTACCTAAGATGGACTGAAATAAAAATAATATCTATAAGTGTAAGAAAGCTCTGTATCTCTGCATTATGTGGTATATATAATAATCATAGCACATTCCATATAATGTTCCACATGGTGGCTTCTCCTTCAAAACTCTGCTGTTCCTGTCATGGTCTTCTTATATATGATAGGTTGCAAACTTGCTGTGAGGATGTCAAGCTTCTGTACTATAAAAGGACTGGCTACACAGCTTACTTTTCAGAGAGAGAAACATTATATGTGTTCATAGCAGTGATTAAAGTATAATTTGATGGGCCCCAGAACCCTCCTAATTTCTGGACACCTTCCTGTACTGTCTGGGCCCCTTTCATGCATGTGTGGGCCCCAGCTCAGGTAGGGATTTGCAACCACTTCTCAGTATCACATGCATTGGTTATTGCTCCATTAATATATTTATAATTTTATATTGCATTTATGGCTATAGCAATTATTGTCACAAACTAGCAAACACTGCATAACACAATAAATATTGCGATTAACAACGGTGGGGTGTAGGACCTGTCAGCAGTCAGGGGAGGGCGGAACATGCATTCTGCTGGATTTTTCTATTTTTAGGGGCCCTGGAACTCTGGTCCCTCAAATTTGTGGGCCCTGGAACTGCATTCCGGTGGATTCCACTTACTTTAACCCCTGGTTCATAGTCAGTATAAGATCTTCAGTATTCTGCCAACTATGGCTGAGATTAGTTTAAAGTATACTCTCCACATAGTGGTTGAACAGTGCCATACTGTTTAGCATTCCATACATCTCCCTCTTTAAGTTCTACATTTCTTTCATTTACACCATTTGCACTCTCATGCTATCTTTGAAGTACAGTCTATTATCAGTCTGTTAGTTGTCTCTAAATCATACTGGTTTTCTAATGACGTGACCCAAATTTGTAACAACTTGGCCACCTAACCAACTATTAGTTGAAATAATTATCTGTGGTCAGTTTGGAATCATTGAATCTTCTTGCTCTTCATCTGCCATCTACAGATGCTCTGTGGTCGGTTCTTTCTGAGAAACAAACTGTAGATGTTGAAGGTTTCTGCTGAATTCTCAGCTGTTGGTCTCAATAACATATTATCTGGGTGCTAATTTCTTTTCTTTTGGCAGCTGGAGTTGTCAACATTTTTTCCCATCCAATTTGACAAAAACCTGGTCACCAGGTTCTAAACGCAACAGTTCTCTAAGTGTTATCTGTTCTAAAATGAGTTTATAAGCCCTTTTTTGCCTTTTTATCTGATTTGGCTTCTCTCTTCATGTCTGGCCATTTTAAAAATAGATTCTTTCCTGAAGTTGGAACAGCAATTTTGAATTGTCTTCCATGATGGGGCACATGCCCCTCACTGGCCAGGAAAGCGTTAATTAAGGAGAACCCTTGAAAGCTGTATGAAAGGTAGCCAATAGGAAAGGGCTGAGTGGCAGCCAATCAGAGCCCAAGAGGTCAGTATAAAAGGGAGCTGCAGCACAGTGACTTGCAGGAGCTTGAAGTGGAAGGACTATCAACATCCTGGTGAGGAGTTGAGGCCCTAAGCCAGGGGGGTCCCCACAATGGTGGGCAGCCTGAGGCCCCTTAATCAGGCCCTACATCTGCTTGACTGAGAGCTGATTCCCAAGATAGCCAGCAGGAGGCACCGAGGTAGTGAGTTGAACCATGTTACATCTTCCTATCAAGAGCTGTGATAGACTACTGATCTGTAACTCAGAAGACCAAGGAATGGATTTCCATGCTGTATTATTTTCTTGTCTGTCTATACAGTTCTGTCACCTGCTCCATTCACTTCTTAATAATGTGGGCAGCTTGTAATATGGTCATAATCATAATTAATTCAGAATTACTCAAATTTTGCTTCAGGGAACTGTGGTCCATTTTTATCACTAGTAGTTCTGAAACACCAAAGTAAGCAAAAATGCACTTCGGTTTCTTGATAATACTGCAAGATGTTATGGCTTTCAAGTATATTGTTATCATCATATACCAGGAACAATAGTTCATGAAGACCAGGGGATGATGTCCTCTGAATTCACATAAATCTCCTGCTATTCTCTTCCAAGGTCTGTCTGGTAGAGACGTTATGATTAAAGATTCTTTGTGTTGTGTTGGCCTAATTTGTTCCACAATATTCACATTCAGATACTTTTGCTGATGCCTGGCCCCAACACAGAATGGTGCCTACTCACTGCATTTTGTTAATTATTGATGTCCTTCATGGATGAAGTTTCAGATTTTTCCCATTTTATTTTCAACTGTGATGCTATTGCCTTTAACCATGAGTCTATTGGACTTACTTAATTGTCCAAATATCGCAAAATAGTCTCTCGTCACTGACATAGTGTCCTTAAGATACTCGGGCCAGCTAGTCCAATGTAACTTAAACCTTCTGGACGTTTCATGTCTGTGGAGGCTGCTTCTTGGAAGGGTGGTGTCTCTTTTCTGATACTTAGTCTGTATGCATCTACTGCTTCCATATTCACATTTGTATCATTTGAAGGTCCTGGGAGTTGAGTGCAATCTTTAGTTTCATGGCAGAGTACATGCCAGATTTGTCATCGGAACATATTTAAGCATTGGGGTTAAATCACATTAACCTTATAATTAAATGTTAGTCTCTCAGGCTATGTCTACATTTGTTAATTTAAGTCGACTTAGCTAAGTCGACTTAACAAAGTCGACTTTAAGTTTACTTTAAGTTGACTTAGCATGTCCACACTTAAATTTTAAGTCAACTTTGGGGGGACCCTACAAAGTCAACCTAAAGCATCCACACTGGATGCCTAGGTCGACTTGTAGGGGGTAGGTGGACCTGGGACTAGTCTCTGGTGGCAGGGGGGACACCCCTTGCCAAGTGCCAGAGGGCTCAGCCTTTGCCCCATTGTACCTGGGTACAATGGGGCAAAGGGGACAGGGACCTTGGCAGGGCATAGGGGCAGGATGGGCAGAGCTCTGTCCTGCCCTGTGGGGGGGAATGCCAGGCTCTCCCTGTGCCACCCCCCCTGGCAGGGAGGGCATTGGGGGAGTCCTGGAGAGCCCTAAGTCGACTTAGAGCTACTCCACATCTACACTGGCTTAAGTCGACTTTAGAAAGTTGACTTAAGCCAAAAGTTGACTGAAAAGTAGGTTTTATTAAGTCGACTTAATTTTCCTTAAGTCAACTTAAGCAGCTTGCTTAAGTCGACTTAAGGAAAGTGTAGTGTAGACACCGAGTAAATTAAGTTGTCTTAAGCAAGCTTAAGTCGACTTAATTTACAAGTGTAGATGCACCCTCAATGCTTGATCCAGGCTTTTTCCATTATGACATTTACGAGTGGTTTACAGTCTGTCATCAGTATAAACAAAATCCATTGCCCACAGATATCTGTAAAAGTTCTCTCATGCCTATATGCTTGCCAGGCACTCCTTTTCAACCCGCTCATGTTAATTTTCTGCTTATGTGACTATCTGTGAGGAAAAGGCAACTAGCTCTCACTGAGAGCCAATGTTGTTGCCACAATATACCACTGAGGCCATAGCTGCATGCAACTATCCTAATGGTTGTTGATTTGTTCATAGTATAGTACTTAAGAACTGAAGCTATTGAAATAATTCCTTCCATATTTTTGAAGGCAATTTCTTGATTTGGCCCCCATAGCTTTGTTACTGATTTCGTCACAGTAGAACAATCATCTAGGTATTAACCAAGATAATTTACCAGCACACTACGCATCTTAGTTGGTGCATCCAAGTCACAAAATTCCTTTTATTTTTTGTCATGGCTTGGACTGATTCCACCTTAGTTTTATTGTTTTTTTTCAAAAAACTCAATTTGGCCTAGACAGAAAATTAATTTTTCCTTATTTCTCTTCAGTCTGACTGACTGATTATACTAAGAACTTTGGGGGATGTGATGTGCGAGGAATCAATAACTGTACTATAGTTCCTTGGTGTCACATTTATTGGATGCAAATACGCTTGTTCTTATTGGGTTTTAGCCTACTTACAAAGATTTCTTACTGGGTAGTTTTTAGCCACTTTGTAAATCCAGATAAACACAGGTGCTTAGATATGACAGTGATGGACACCCTAGAAATACTAGCAAACTGGTTGAGTACTTTCTTACCTGTGGCCAACACGTGGGACATCTAAACAATTTTCTTTACCTAATGTCAGGATAAATCATTACTGTACTGAAATGAAGTCAAATCAGTGGTAGCTGGAGCTTTCATTAATAAAATAATCATTACTTAGTTTGTAAGTGGGCAGGGCTGGCTTTTTCTTCTGTGTTGGTCCTAACTCAATGGTCCTGGGTCATGGGTAGGGCTCCTAAACGCAATAACAACATGAACATAGTTGCAATATCCAGAGGGATAGTTGTGTTAGTGTTTGTACAGAAAAAATAAGAGACCTGTGGCACCTAAGGCTATGTCTACACTAGAAAAAGTTAGGTCGACTTTAAGTTGACTTAAAGCCAACCTTATTAGGTCAATTTAACAAAGTGGACTAAGTCAACTTAAGTCGACTTAGTCCACTTTGTTAAGTCAACCTAACCGCCTTTAAGTCGACTTACTAAAGTCCACTTAAGGGTTACTCCCCATCCCCACTGTCCTTAAGTCAACTTAAGGAGTCAACTTAGGCTTTAAGTCGACCTAATGGGCGGTTCTTATTAGGTCAATTTAAGCTTTCATTAAGTCAACTTTAGGAATTTCTTAAATCGACTTAATGAAAGTTTGGTGTAGACAGAGTAATTTAGGTTGACTTAATGGGCCTTAAGTCAACCTAAATTGCTAGTGTAGACATAGCCTTAAAGATTAACAAATTTCTTCAGACATAAGCTTTTGTGGGCTCCACTTGCATCTGACGAAGAGGGATGGAGCCCACAAAAGCTTATGCCTGAAGAAATTTTTTAGTCTTTAAAGTGCCACAGGACTCTCATTGTTTTTGATGTACAAAGTTGCTTTCACTCAGAATGTCTCGGTGTGCCAATCATGTCAATCATTGAAATGCAGTCAGCTGTGGGATAAATCAAGATAGCTGTTTAACAACATGCAGCAACACTAGATTATAATCTGGGGACTCCTAAATTTCCTAGACTATAAAGATACACTTCAAGAAGGTGTAACATTCAGCTCGGGTACACATCTGCACACTATCGTTGACTGTGCTTTGGTCACACACTAAAAATAGAAGGGCAGTGGTAGAATGGGTGTTTGGAGGAGTAGACATCTGAGCATTTGCTTCCCAGGTGGGATCATACTTGGGGCACCTAGTCCAACCATAGAAGCTGCACATAGTTTTAGCAGGCTAGCTCAATCAAAGCTAACGGGCATACACGTACCTGTACTGGAAATTTCACTTCTTGCTCCCATGTAAACATAACCTAAAAGATGGTGCTTTCCCACTAGGAGTGCTTAAAAATCAAAAGAAAGTAGCTAAAACAACTTTTCAGTGCAGACCATGGGCACTACTCTGATATGGGGGCATGTGCGATAGCGCCACAGCCACTTTTATACCACACCTATCAGGAGGGTCAATGTTACATAAGCTGGGCTTTAAACCCACTAAGCAGATCTGAGATGCCAGGAAAGGAGTTCATTTATTGAGAACAGCTCATAGAAGGGACCGGTATGATCATTTAGTCTGACCTCCTGCACAACCCAGGCCACAAAACCTTACTCCTGTACTAAACCTCTAACCTATGACTGAGTTATTAAAGTCCTCAAATCATGATTTAAAGACTTTAAAGTACAAAGAATCCACTAGCAAGTGAGCCATGCCCCATGCTAACTAAAATGTAAACATAGTTTTTGGCAATTAACATTTACAGGATTCAGTGGAAACCTGGTGCTGACTTTCTTCTTTATCTGTGACATGCCATTGAGTTGAGTGAAATATGGATGGATGGCACTAATAACATAGCTTCTTTGCAGTATATTGTCTTACTTTCTCATTTAAAATAAAAAGGTTAAAAGGAGAGGAAGCCACTTGACAACATTTATCCAGGAAAATAGTCCAGCAGAAAATCTTGGCAGGGTTTCAAAATTCCCCAAACAAAGGCTTGAAATTGTTAGTCACAAAGGGTGTGTCTACACTTACAAATTAAGTCAATTTAAGCTTTCTTAAATCAATTTACTTTAATCTGCATCTACACTACATTTTCCTTAAGTTGATTTAAGCAGCAGCTTAAGTCAATTTAAGGAAAATTAAAGTCGACTTTATAAAACCTCATTTAAAGTTGACTTTACTGGCTAAAGGGCATCAGGGCTCCCCCACTGCCCTCCCTGCCAGGGTGGCTGGCAGAAGCAGAGCCTGGCGTGCTCCCCCACAGGGCAGGACAGAGCCCTGCCCACCCTGCTTCTATGCCCTGTCAGTGTCCCTGTCCTGCTGAGCCCCCATTGTACCCAGGTACAATGAGGCAAATGCTGAGCCCCCTGGCACTTGGCAAGGGGTGCCCCCTTCCCCCCCCCCCCACTGTGGACCAGTCCCAGGTTTACCTAGCCCCTACAAGTTGACTTAGGAGTCCAGTGTGGATGCTCTAAGTCGATTCGGCAGGGTCCCTTTTAAGTCGACTTAATTTTTGAATGTAGACATGCTAAGTCGACTTAAATTAACAAATGTAGACATAGCCAAATAAATGAATATCTCCCCAGCAGTTGTTCTTTGTGGGTTTTTTTGTTTTTTGTTTTTTGTTTTGTTTTGTTTTGTTTTGTTTTGTTTTTAAGCCAGTCACACTAATGAACCTAATACTTATATATTGTCCCTCTGATCCTGGCATTGGATTTACAGTGGTGAGTGAACATAATTATACTTGTTTTATTGATTGTCTAGAGGGCAAGCAAATTATAGGAAAAGGGAAAAGAAAACATATTGGGGAAGGAAAAGAGAAGATGAGGCATGAATGACAGTCAATATGGAAATATTCATGGAGAGGAGATATTGATCTGATTTGTGTACTGATCATAAACCGATATATATAAATATTCAAGACATTGATCTCTGTTTTTGCTATGTGACTTAAAATTCACCACCACTTTTTCATCTGTGTGCATACATGATTTGTGTTTTTTACTTGATCTCTGACTCACTCAACATTAGTATCACACATGGGGGGATGGGAAGAGATGGCAGCATCTTTGCATATTTTTGATATTTAAATGCATTTCAGTCCATCAACAGTCTTCATTACTCTTTCAGACTGAGATGTGGGTGGTTGGTCCTAGTGGTTCGAGCGCAAGACATTCCTACTGGTCAGAAAAGGAATCAGTAGCCAGGAACAGGAGTCCAGGGGTCAGAACCAAAGTCAGAAGTCACGAATCAGAGCTAGGTTAACTGAACGAGACAAAGCAGGGATGAGGCTGAGTCCAGGGTTGGGAACAAGCAGGCACAGAAGCTAACAGTTGTTGGCAAATGTTGTAAACAGCCACCAGTTCCAAGACTCTAAAGATGCATGCTAGCTCATCTACATGATGAAAAAACTACTGAGTGAAATTCTATGGCCTACTTCATACACCAAGTCAAACTAGATTTTCATAATGGTCCCTTCTGGCCTTTAACTCTATGGATTTGGGGACTGTGGTACTGCCAGGAACCAGAATAAAAGTTCCATTGTGCTAGGCACTATAAAGACCTCTAACAGAAGACAGTTATGCCCTACTGAGCTCAATTGGCCCAAGAGGCCTGGCAAAACAGGCGGATGAAAGACAAAGAGTGTGGGGGTTGGGCTGGAAGGATGAGGTCACAAAACTCAAATGGGCTATCTCTACACTGGCAATTTAAGTCGATTTAAGGAGGCTTAAGTCGACTTAAATTAAGCCACGTCCACACTAGGCTTTCATTAAGTCGACTTAATGAAAGCCTAAATCGACTTTGTTAATACCACTTATTAAGTCGACTTAACCCTTAAGTCGACTCCTTAAGTCGACTTAAGGATGGTGTGGACATGGAGTAACCCTTAAGTCGACTTTATTAAGTCAACTTAAGGGTGGGTAGGTCGACTTAACAAAGTGGACTAAGTCGACTTAAAGCTAAGTTAACTTAGTTCACTTTGTTAAGTCAACTTTAATAAGGTTGACTTTAAGTCGACTTACAGTCGACCTTATTAAAGTTGACTTAACAAAGTAACTTAACTTTTCTACCCATGGAGTTTAGCAGAAAAATTGGAGTCACACCTCAGAATTTCCCTAACTGTTCTGGTGTATGACGGGGACGACTGAGGGCCAAATCATCACCCTCTTTTCTTCATAGATTTTATGATAAGATGGGACTGAACAGAGAATGTACCCAGTGATCCCTGCATCAAGCCTGTCACTTCTGACTAAGCTAGAGCATATATCATTTGGAAAGACTGTGTACGAGCCAGGACCAGAACACATATCTCTTGAGACTAGGAGTGTACTTGCCATTACATGACTTCTCATTATCCTAAGGTTAGACCACACAAGAACGTAATCCAGCCTACCTGAATATTGATCCACCTGTAGCCCTTCTGCCAGGTATTGTTAGCAGGTTCTAACAGTTCAGTGTCCCTTTAGACACCAACAATCAGCACCAGTATAAACCCTCTTCTTGAATTTCTGGGATAAATCAATATCTTCCTTGCATGCTCTTTATAGGTTATACTTCCAGCCAAACTGTACATTTCCAATTTAAAAATTTGGTACTAAAGAAAAAAGCACAAAAGGATTCAAAAGTAACTAAAAAAGCTCTGTGCTTAATTGTTATCTAACTATAATGTCAAGAATTAAGGCTACAGCTGAGTCAAGATTGATTTATACTTAACTGTAAAGGTTGCTTTATCATGTTTAGATCATAACACTGAAGGCTCTCTCATTTCATTAAGAATGTGAGGTTTTTTTCTCTCCACCTTAATTAAATTTAATTTCCAATTAAGAGATGGCAAATACTTCATTTCTTGTTCAGGCTGAGATCTCTTATTACATTTATGGTCCAGATTGGGAGTGGCTGGAACTTATGCTGATCCCCCCCGTGGGAAAGAAATGCAAAATATATCCTGAGTTTGTGTCCTTTTTCTAGTTTACTTTATTCACTACAGGTGATATTCATGCTGTGTAAAGGGTATAATAAAGGCTTATGAACTTCTTGCATTATCTATTCATAGAATCATAGAATCTTAGGGTTGGAAGGGACCTCATGAGGTCATCTAGTCCAACCCCCTGCTAAAAGCAGGACCACTCCAACTAAATCATCCCAGCCAGGGTATTGTCTAATTGGACCTTAAATATCTCCAAAGACGGAGATTCTACCACCTCTCTAGATAACCCATTCCAATGCTTCACCACCCTTCTAGGCTATGTCTACACTAGGGAATCAAGGTCAACTTTAAAAAGGTTGACTTTAATAAGTCGATGTTAAGTCGACCTTATTAAGACGACTTAGAGAGTCCACACTGGACTCCTAAGTCGACTTAAAGGGGCCCTTACTAAATCGACTTAGAGAGTCCACACTGGACTCTCTAAGTCGACTTGTTTGCTCCAGGGAGAGGCAGCCCCGCACGGGGCTCGTTCTCCCCGGGGTAGCAAGGCCATGAGCAGTCCAGGGGAGAAGGGAGAGAGGAGCTCCCTTCTGCTCCGGACCACTTTGCTCTCTTCTGCTCCGGACTTCCCACATCCCGGGCAGAAGGTAATTCTCCTAGCCTGGACCACTAGAGTCCTGGGGACAACTTCCCCAGACCCAGGTCCAGGCCAGGAGGAAGAGCCGGAGTTCTGTGCTCCAGCTGCTCAGCAGTGGGCAGCTGGAGCGGGGATACCAACAAGAAGGGACTTCAGGGCACTCTTCTCACCGGGACCACTCAGGTCCCGGCGAGAAGGAATCCCTGCAGTCCCTTGTCCCTGGGACCCGTGCTCCAGCTGTGGCAGCTGGAACGCGGGTCTTGGGGACAAGGGAGCCCCAAGGTTCCGACCAGGAGGGAGCGTGGGAGACCGCGCTCTCTCCTGGCCGCGACTGCTCGGTCTGGCCAGGTGGAAGCCCGGGGCTCCTTTGGCCAGTGCTGCGCTCCAGCTGTCTCTATAGACAGCTGGAGTGTGGCGCGGGCCCCCTCCTCACTCCAGCTGTCCCTTTAACCAGCTGGAGTGAGGCAGGGGCCCCCGCTGGCTCCAGCTGTCCCCTGGTCGGGACCGTGAGGCTCCCTTGTCCCCGAGATCCGCGCTCCAGCTGCCGCAGCTGGATCATGAGTCCCGGGGACAAGGGACCGCGGGGCTTCCTTCTCGCCAGGACCTGAGTGGTCCTGGCGAGAAGGGGGACCTGAGGTCCCTTCTTGCTGGGATCCCCGCTCCAACTGTCCGCTGCTCAGCAGCTGGAGCGCGGGACCCAGCCCACGCTGCAGCTGCTCAGCAGTGGGCACCTGGAGTGCTGGTCTCCAGCTCTCCTTCCTCGTCGGGACCGCATGGTCCCAGCTAGGAGGGAGTGTGGGGAGCGTGGGGCTTCATTCTCCCCAGGGTCCGCGCTCCAGCTGCTCATCAGCTGGAGCGCGGGTCCTGGGAAGAAGGAAGCAAGCCCCACGGTCCTTTCTTGCCGGGACCTGAGTGGTTCCAGCGAGAAGGGACCCATGCCCTAAGTCGACAAAGTCGACTTAGGGCTACCCCACATCTACACTGGCTTAAGTCGACTCTAGGGAGTTGACTTAAGCCTTAGATTGATTAGGAAGGTGTTATTAGAAAGTCGACTTAATTTTAATTAAGTCGACTTTATTTTCCTTAAGTCGACTTAAGCAAGCTGCTTAAGTCAACTTAAGGAAACTGCAGTGTAGACGCAGGGTAAATTAAGTCAATTTAAGCAGGCTTAAGTTGACTTAATTTACCAGTGTAGACGTAGCCTAGTGAGGAAGTTTTTCCTAAGTGGGATTTAAGTTGTATATAGAGAGCTGAGAGTTCTCTTGCGCTGTGCTGAAGGGAACTTTGTCTACTCGATACCAGAGACAAAAGAAATGAAGCAATGCTTCTGTTTCATTTTGCAGACTCCTAATACCTCAGATTTCCTCAAGCTCTTCTTTGTGTGCTTTAGAAAGTTTCAGAGTTCTGAATGCCACTGTATCTGTCTTAAGTTCTTGCAAATACACACACTGGAAGATTCCTTTGTTGTGTCAAGAATTGCTATTCTCAGATAGCCTTGGCAATTGAATCTGATAAATAGAAAAAAATCACAAACACTTTATTTCCCTGCCCTGCTTGTTTTACAGGTCACTCTATAATCTGAAATTTAAATGGCAAATTTTACTGAAAAACCAACAATATTTTGAAAATTTCTATTAGCTTTAGTTCAGATGTCAAGAAAGCTATTTTCCCATTCTGCCACTCAAATAGTGTCATTTAGAGATGGGTGAAATATTACCTTCTTTTTTTCCAGTTTGGTGATTCCAAAACATGGGGAAATTGTTTGACTCAAATCAAATCTGAATTTTTGGTGAAACAAAAGGTCTCTTGCAGGTGTGATCAGAGCAGAGCAAGATCTCTCCCATGAGTGCTTATACCATTAGGCTAGCACATGGAAAAAGGATGACCTCTTCTTCCTCGCCTCACCATTCTGTGAATGGCCCAAACTATTTTTTTCCCCAAATTTTCAAACAGTTTCAGATTGACACACTTTTTTGTTGTTGTTGTTGAAGAGACTACTTGTTCCAAAAAATTGCCCAGCTTTAGTGCCAATCCACCTGGGGTTTTCAAACTCACAAAGAAAAATATACTTCATCCTGTAACTCCATCTTCTGCTTTTTAGACTCCCCACTAGACAAAGTTATGGGAACTTGCCACCCAAGTGGCAGTTAGATATTACTCACACCCATTCAGATGCTGTGGAGTCCTTCATCTAAGGTCCCATTTTCAGTTCTACATCACATCAGATAATCATATCTATAGTTATGGTTCAACCATGAAGCAGAGTCATAAATAGCAGTGTAGCTGAATTAGCTCTAGGACCAATGCTATGCTGAGTCCATACCTACCAATTTCAGGGTGCTGTGACCAGTGTTATCAGAGCTATTCTGCCATTTAGACATTTGCTTCCTCAATGGAAGCAGATGGATAGATGTGCACACAAGCAATGGACTCGCACCAATGGTTCATAGTGTTGACATAGCTGGTGATGAAACAATTCAACATCAATGCCACAAAATTTTACCTCCCAATTGGTTTTATAAACTTCCACAAAATAGAAGTAGTGGGAAAGTAAGAGAAAACAGAATAAGGTCTTTGGGGCAGGGACTGATGTTTTTAACTTCTGTTTGTACAGCACCTAGCACAATTGGCTACTAGATGTTATGAAAAAAACAATAATAAATAATACTGGTCAATCCATGTGGTTGCTATGATGCAGGGTGTAGCAATCCATCTCCTTCTTTTAAAGGGGAAAGAATTTAAAATACAACCAAATGTAGTAATGTTATGCTAAGCACCTTACTAACATAAGTCCATTTCAATGTTCCCAATATAATCCCCATGGGATTTCTTCGGTTTCTGTAGTTTCTCCATGCTGGTAGTTTGGGTGAGGGTCATGCAGGTTGCCCAGGAAACCCCAAGGAGAGAAACACTGCTCCCAAGAAGCAACATGACCAAGGACAGGCTCAACATTTTGGTTGTCTGATAACCAAAGGAGAGAGGAGATATATTGGTTTTTGAGCCACAGAGGACTCTGCTATCCCAGGAGGTGTACTTCAAATCAGGAAGCAGCGAGAGAAGGATTAAAGCTAGAATGATTGATGAGCCTCATGAAATGGACTTAGACTAACCAATGATAGGCCAGTCATGTGGAGCACCTGATGAGGACAATGGATGTATGTTGGGAGAGAGAAGCCAGCCACTGAAGGAAGGATATGATTTTTGGTAGGTTTTTGGAGGTGGGGCAAGATTGCTCTTGAAAACTGGCCTCTGGGTAGTTGCAGAAATATTCCTAAATTTGGTCCGGTCCCTGTACATGGAAGCTCTCAGTTCACAGGTGGGAAATCTCCCAATGAGTTTAGGACTATACTACAACATTAGTTCCCTAACTAAAGCAGTTACTCTTTGGCAGGAAATCCTTCACATTGCTAGATCAGCAGCTCCTGCATCTGTTAACCTACAATTTAGTTTCAGAGAATAAAAATTAGGATTGAATATTTTTTAAATTATTTTTGTATGTAGTCTGTGTTTATTCCCTGAATCTCTGTATGCAACGCAGTAGCTCAGAGGCAAAAGCAGTATATTTTTGGCAGTGAAAAATTCTACATGACCAGCATACTCTAGGAAGGACCAAGACCATTTGACCCCTCCTACAACTTCTCAGGGAACCGTGCCAGGACCCAAACCTGGGTATTACCCAGGTCATGGAGTTTGTGAGGGCATCAAAACTTAATTAGGTATTATGGGGCATTGTTTGGAAGATACTTATCCTAGGGTGGAGGGATAGTTTCCTTTCCTCTGCTACCAAATTTGCCACCCTTTCCAGTGAGCCAGAACCCCAACAAAGTATAAAAAATGGGACATTAAAATCATAGTCCCCTCTAGCATGAGTCACGGGATAGGTCACTGGTGACTTTAAGGGTGCGTCTACACTTACAGTTATTAGGTCGATTTAAGCCAGTGTGGACGGGGATTAGCGCCTAAGTCGATCTTATTAAGTTGACTTAAAGTGTTACGTTGACTTATTAAGGTCGACAAGGGACTATGTCTACACTAGAAAAGTTAAGTCAACTCTATGTCGACTTAATAAGGTTGACTTTAAGTCGATTTAAAGTCGACCTTATTAAGTTGACTTAACACAGTTGATTCAACTTTTTGAGTGTAGACATAGCCTAAGAGTATCCATTTGCATTGTCTATTAATGTTTCCCTTTTATTTCATATGCTTATGTAGTTTGATATACTATGTTCCTGTTTATTCTTTGGTAGTCTCCATATATGACCAAGTCAAGGTTAGATAGCATTAGAATTGTTTCCTTTCAAGCAGAACCCCTGGTAATTTTGCCAGGAAGAACCATGGGAGGTGGAGGTTCCACCGATTGGCTGTATCAGAACAAGATAAAGAAAACATTCACCAAAGCCTTGGGGCAGGACCCAGGAAAACCCGGGCCTGTCTGTCAAACCCAGAGGTAGCATAGCACAAGAGGAGGTAGCAGGCTAAGATAAAGGAATTAAACTAATGTCAGCACTTCATGGTGAAATTTGCTACTTCCACTGAAGTCAGTACGAGTGGGTTTTTATTGACTTCAAGAGAAGTAAGAGTAGAATCCAAGGGTCAGATCTAGAGAGGCTTTATTTGGGGAAAATATTTCTGTTATTATCTGTTTTGAATCTGCTACCATTCAGATTTACTGAATGCCTCTTGCTTTTGTGTTATGAGAGTGGAAGAATAGAAATACCGTATTTTTCGGACCATAAGACGCACCTGACCATAAGACGCTCCCAGTTTTTAGAGAAGGAAAACAAAGAAAAGGGAAGGCAAGGAAGAGAAAAGGAAGGAAAGAAAAGGGAAGGCAAAGAAGAGAAAAGGAAGGAAAGAGAAAGGAAGGCAAAGAAGAGAAAGAAGGAAAGAAAAAGGAAAGCAAAAGAGGGAAAGAAAAAGGAAGGGAGAAAGAAAAAAGAGAGAAGGAAGGAAGAGAAAGGGAGAGAAAGAAGGAAGGAACAGAAAGGAAGAGAAAGAAAGAAAAAAGAGAAGGAAGAGAAAGAAAGGAAGCAAAGAAAGAGAGAAAGAAGAGGAAACAGGAAGAGGAAGGAAGGAAGGGGAAATAAAGAAAGAAAAAGGAAGAGAAAGATGAAAGAGGAAGGAAAAAAGAGAAAGAAAAAGAAGACAAATAAGGAAAAAAGAGAAAGAAGGAAGAGAAAGAGAGGAAGAAAGAAAAAAGAAGGCAGGCAAAGAAGAGAAAGAAGGAAAGAAAAAGGAAGGGAGAAAGAAAAAAGAGAAGGAAGGGAGAGAAAGAAGGAAGGAAGAAAAGAAAAGAAAAGAAAAGAAAAGAAAAGAAGAAAGGGGAAGGAAAGAAGAGAACGAAGAGAAAGGAAGAAAACAAGAAAGCCAGCCAAGGCCGCCGGCGGGGGATGACTCTACCACGGCCCTGGGAAACCACCGGTGGGGGGGAGCACACCCCAGCCCCGGAGGCTGATCCCGGCCCCGTGCTGGGAGGCCGGGGCCGTGGATTAGCCCGGCCCCAGCCCCAGGCCGGGAAGGAGGCGGTCGGCGGGTGGGAGCCCGGGAGCCCCCCGCTGCCGCAGCCACCCCTCTGGTCCGGCCGCGTGGGGCAGGCAGGCAGGCTTGCGCTCCAGACCAGAGCCTGCCTGTCCTGCCCTGGGGGCAGGGGAGGGCCAGCCCAGAGGCTGGGCGCAGGAGGCTGGAGGACCCTACCGCGGCCCTGGGAAGCCGCCGGTGAGGGGAGGGAGCACACCCCAGCCCCGGAGGCTGATCCCGGCCCGGTGCTGGGAGGCCGGGGCCGTGGATTAGCCCAGCCCCAGCCCCAGGCCGGGAAGGAGGTGGTCGGCGGGTGGGAGCCCGGGAGCCCCCCGCTGCCGCAGCCATCCCTCTGGTCTGGCCGCGCGGGGCAGGCAGGCAGGCTTCCGCTCTGAACCCAAGCCTGAGCCTGCCTGTCCCACCCTGGGGGTGGGGAGGGCCAGCCCAGAGGCCGGGCGCAGGCCGGGTGTGCCGCGGCAAAGCCGTGGCCCCTGGGGTTGGAGGGAGCAGTGGGGGCTGCCGGGCTGCGGGGGGGTCCCTCACTGCTGCGCGGGGGGGGGGTGCGACGGCCGCTCTGCGGCCGCGCGCCCGCAGCTTCGAGGGAACACGGCGTGCTGGACCGTATTCGCACTATAAGACGCACCCTCATTTTTCCCCCACTTTTGGGGGGGAAAGTGCGTCTTATAGTCCTAAAAATACGGTACCTTCTGCAAAACATCTATTTTATATACTTTTATCATGTCGCCTCTTATTCATCTCCTTTCTGGGACAAACAATCCATACACTTATGAGAATTTTTGCATGGCACTAATCAATCCAATCTAAAGAAATCAAATTCCCTAAGATAGTGCAAAGAACACCATCAGAGGTTGAGAATTTTCGTCTTCCAAAGATCCAGCCCTCCCTGCAATGTACGTGCTTGTAGATTAAGGAAAGATAATCTGTTTCTTTTCGTAATTTTAATTCGGTTTCCCCAGCACACCTTTAAAGTTTCTGATATAAACATTACCACAGACATAATTAGTCTAAAAAACACTTGTAAATGAATGAGATGTCAGAGGCTTTTTGTGGTCTTGCACAACTAGTTTATTTTATTTGCCATTTTAAAAGCTTTTAGCAATTATTTTTTTAAAAATCCTCTTAATAAAAAGTAACTGGCCTTTTCAACAATTGCTTTGTTTTTTATTGTCTTTATTGCAATTTAACTGGCAAAATTACACTCCACAAGCAGATTGATAGAGATTTCCTGCCTTGTTTCTTTTTCTTTTCTTTTTTATTCTTTCCCATTGACTCTTAGAATCCAATTGCTATAGTATTTTGCTTCAAATCCCTGGCAAAGGTTATAAATTTGGACACAGGAGCAAAACTTATACAGTGCATCCCATAACAGAGTCTATAAACTCCAAAACTGATACTGACTTTAGGAATCTCTTTCAATTTATCATATCTGAATTAGTGGTCTTTAATTATTGCCTTTATTACTTCCTGGTCATATTCATTTTGCCCTGGTTTTGTAGTTGGAGAAATTAATTCTGTTGCTTGCACACAGCAGGTTGACTTTTCCAGCCAATGTTTGGAGCACATAAATTACCAATATTTGGATGGCACACTGCTGCTCCTTTCCATTGGCTTACACTTTGTTTCTGTGCAAAGTTTGGCAAAGAAACTGTAAAAGATTCAGAGTTTGAGTTGTGCTACTCATAAACTTTTAAGCTCAAGTGCAGAAGTAGAAGAGCTGCTCTGGAGATGTCTCAGTCAATAGTGCTTCCATATTTCCTACTCTCCCAGAGAAGGGGAGTTTACTAGGAGAGAAAAAGATCAGGGTACAGAGCTTTGGTAACGATACCATACAGGAGTCATAAGCAACATTTGAAGAAGTGACATTCAGTACAGAACTTTATCCAATGTATAGATAATGTGTTATTAAGGGGTGCTAAAATAATCTATTACTGCTACTAGCAAAAGAAGTAAAGCCCAAAGTGGCTCTGTTAGCTCTCATAGAACATTACATCAAAAGGGCAGGGAACACACCATTTTGCAGCATGAAGCATTTATTCTGGACATTGTCCAGCGACAGCTTCTGTCAATTGGGGCACCACTGCAAACCTGTCTTCTCCCCAAAACTTCTATTCTGAGGGAGATGAATCCATCCTCCAGAGTCTCAATGGCTATGTTTACACTTACCAAAGTTAGTTCGAATTAGTTAATTCAAACTAATTTTAGTTAGTTCAAATTAACTTAATTCAAACTAGCAAAATTTAGTTCGAACTAAGCAAGTGCCACTGTATTCAAGGTATGGGTATACCATGGATTTATAAAATGTCATTATGGCTTCTTCTGTCTCCATGTGAAATGCTTTCCTATGATTCCTAAGACCGTTAGCTTTTTTTACTGCTGTATACTGAGCAGATGTTTTCAGAAAACTATCCTCAATGATTCCAGAACATCATTCTTGAATGTCAATAACTAATTTAGATCCCATCATTTTCTTTGTTCAGTTAGGATTATGTTTTATAAGGTGCTTTCCTCAAAGTGTTAAGTTCTGGGAAGTAGGAATCCAGTCCTGAATTTTGAAGAAAGAACATGGGTTTTGCCACTCACTTTAATCTGGACAGGAGTGGTCCCTAGTCATGTTGATTTTTTTTTTTTTATTTAAACCTGCTTTGCTTCAGTATTGAGAAAGGGTTGTTAGGCACTCAGTTTCCATTAAAGGTCAATAGTAACTGAGTCCCCAACTCCAATATGTGTCTTTGTAAGCCTCCCCATATCATTTCTCTCTCACTGCCCCATAACTGTAGCAAATTATTAAATACAAAAGCCTACACGTTTGCTATTTTCTTGGATATTGAAAAATAAAGAATTCAGCAAATGTGTACCCAGTTTAGCACAGCTGAACATCTGCACGTACTTGAAATGATCAGCTTTGGGAGTAAATGTGGTCAAGGTCACCGCAAACTCAGCTACATCGCTTTTTATGATGTAGATTAAGTGTTTTGCATCTAGTCTCTACAGTAAATAAAAAATACCATAGTTACATATATTGCTGTCTTCTTTACCACTGAAGGTCACATAGGACTCAGAATTGAATATGTAGGAGCTGGAAGGCTGAATTATGCAGCATTGGAATGAAATTAGGGATTCATCTTTAATATTTTCTTGTTTATGTTACTGCATTGTTTCCCAGTTTCCTTGATCTTCACATTTCCTCTGATGAATGTTTAGAAGCAGACTTTGCTTCTCCATCAGTCTGGCTATTTCAGGTTTCAAAGTCAGGGAAAATCAAAGGATCTACAAATTCAAATGTTATGCCATTTTACCAGCTATATATTTCCTGTGAATGATTTTCCTTGGAAATGAAGAGCAATTAGGAAATGGGTCCATAAAAATTGCCAAGATCTGACTTTACAGCAGCAAAAGAATGTTAAATATTCCATTAAATGTTCTTTGCTGCTGACAGCACATAAAGCAATCTAACTTTGGGGTAAAATTATTCAGTGTTACTGGATAGTGGAATAGCTTTGTGTGGAAAACTGCAATGCAGTTTTAGTTTATGAATAGTAATATTTTGCATTTATATGCCACCATCTCAAAGCATTTTACAGACATGAAGGATTCAGTTGTGCCATTAAGGAATAGCCCTGATTAAGGTGCACTTTAAAGTTGCATCCCATAGGAAAGTGCTGAGGTATTGAACTTCAAAAAGCACTATACCTCCTGGAAGTCCTAGGGGCAGAGAGGGAAATTCACAAACTTGCTGATACTGATGTGGGTAGAGAGGACATCACCAAATTCTGCAGGCACTGCTAGACAACACGCCTTTCTCATTTCAAATGCAGATTGTGGATTCATGGTCCCATTAAAGTCAGAATTTTGTCAGTGTCTTCACTGGGGCAAGGATATCACCCTTACATTTTAAGGCCAAAAGTGACAACTGGGATCTAATATGTCCTCTTGCATAATATAAACCATAGAATTCACCCACTGATTCCTTCACTGAGCTAAGTAGTATATGACTACAAGGGACCAGTGCTGATTTGCTTGAGCTGGGTATCTGTTGCTATCTTTTTCCTCCTGAAAACCATGACTTAACTTCTGAAACTCGAAACAAACTTTCAGACCAATGAATTCACTGTGATCATCAGATAAGACTTCCTTCACATCCAAGTTGAAAGAACAGTGTCCAGTAATTCTTACATCAGGCCCAGTCTTCTGGTTGAATAAGAGCATCTCTATAGACACACATCTATTTTTTATGTAGGATCTCCAAGCAATGGTGAATTCCTTGGTAAGGTGTTCCAGTGGTAAATTACACCCACTATTGACAACTTCTACAACCATGACCGGAAACCTAATCCTTCATTCTTAGTTAACATTTTGGGAATGGTTGTAATAAATTGACTGAGTATCTGGATAGCCTTGTTTTGCTTGACCTTTGTCAGACAAGGTTATGCTCTTAGCAGGATTCAGAGCTTATACTTGTTAGACAGTGATCTTCTCCTAGCAATGGATAAAGACCTGATTCTCTCCTTGCTTACATCAGTTTAAGTGAGAAATAATAGTGAAATCGATATAGAAGTATAATAGAAAAGAAAATGACACTGAAACTAATCAGAGAATCCCTTCTTTTGAAATAAGGGTGTTATCAGAAAATATTGTCTCCACTGGCTCAAATGGGAACTGTGGGTGCTCAATATCATTGGGTATGTCTTCACTGATAGCAGCATATTCTCTGTCTTCAGATTGATTCTTCAAGGTTGATTGAGAAGAAGTGAAGACACACTTAATCGATATGGAAGTCTATTTAATAAATCCACCCCAGGAGAAAGAGTAACTATGTGTTGACAGGAACACACTTCCCAGTGGTGCAGCGAAGTGAAGACTCGGTGGTAAGTGGAAGTTAGGAAGTTGATCAAAGATACACACGCTACGTACTCTATGTTCAAGCATACTCTATGTAGCTTGCATATCGCCCATCGATTGCTGCCCAATGTAGACCAGACCTCAAAGGCAAAGCAGATTAACATGTATATTGGACTGGGAGGAACAGGAATCCTGACAGGCAGCAGTTTTTAACCAACAAGATACTAGTGATCAGCTGGAGTAGGAAGGGAAAAGTTCCTGTGCCAGATGATAGGGAGTTTATATAATCTCCAGCCTCTGAAGTGATCACTATATAGTTTGTGCTACTTCCCATTTTCATTATCTTCTCTGTCATGAGAATGGATTTGTGCTGCCATTTTCTGCACTCAATACAGTAGTTGTCAAGATAATGAATAGTTGGGGGGGGCTGAATTTCCAATGTGGAGGGGTCAGTTATGACTGGCACACATGTATTAATAATTCTCCTCTTCCCCAGATTCTGCATCCCAGGCTAAGAGACATTTCCTCTCTTCCATTCCTCTCAGAGTTATATGGGGAGAGCTGCAGGGAAGACCAATCAAACAGAAGAATGCTGAGTAGATCATATAGGAAAACATTACCCCTCTATAATTCACATTGTTACATTAGTCTTTAAAATTCCAATACCTCATTCTTATGAAAAATGAGGAAAGGAAGTGGCATGAAATTAACCAGCAACACTTTATTACAAGTGGCAAATGGTTATTAATTTCTTTGGTATTCATTACAATAACATTAATCATGGTGAACTCTTTTGGTATTAGGGAAACTTAATATGTAGTTCCATAGGAATTCTGGTGCAATTTAAGATTAGTTAATTTCAATTTACAATGAAGTGTTACTGTATTAATATAGTTTAGTGACAAAGGAGGAGGAATAAAACAAGATTTAACCCCCTCTTGCTGAGCTACTAACATTTTAATCATAAGAACATAAGGCCCCTTCCTGTTGCATTACTGACTAGGATGTTTAAAGTAAAACCACTCATTCTTTCAACTATATGGGAGATCAAAATGAAGTAATGAAGAGAGTAACCGGAGAATGTCAAAGGTAATGGGCACATTGGCCTTCGCAGCCCGGATAATGTAGCAACAAATTCAATAGTAGTCTTCATGTTATGACCTCATGGCTTCAGTCTAGACTCTAGCTAGGCTATGTCTACACTGGCAAGTTAGTTCGAATTAAGGAGGCTTAATTCGAACTAACTAAAGCCATGGCTACACTAGGCTTTCATTAGTTCGAATTAAGGGCGTGCTTAATTCAAACTAATAAGTTCGAATAAGGTATTCGAACTAAAAGGGTTAATTTGAACTAACTAGTTCGAATTAGCCAATGTGGCCATGTTAATTCGAACTAATTTCTTAGTTCGAACTAACCGGCCATTGAAATGAATGGGGATCGCTAATTCAAACTAGTTAATTAGTTCGAATGAGTTTGAACCAACTAATTTTATCAAGTGTAGACATAGCCCCGATCCATAGCATTCCAAAAAAAACCCACAATTGGCACAAGTTAGATTCCAAGTGAGGTCATTGTGATAGACAATATGGAAACACATAAATATGACAGCCTTTACATCTAGGAATTTACAATATAAATACACAAGGCAGGAAAAACATTATTATTAATTAATTATTAATTATTATTATTATTATTATTATACTCATTTTATGCATGGGGAACAGAAGCAAAGAGAATGGTGTTTCCAGATGCACCCTTTGTTGGCTGATTTCTTTTGACGAATCTAACAGCAAGTGGCTTGCCCCAGGTCGCACAGAGAGTGTATGGTATCAGCTGAGTTGAGATGGAGCTACTAAATTCCTTCTTGTTTATACATGCATCTAGGGTACCCAGAACCTTTCCTATTACATGTTATTCCCTAGTAATTCTTGGTGGTATTAAAGTACTTAAGACTACATGCAGGCATTTTGCAAGAAATCTAGCAGGAAGAACAGGAAGTATAACAAGAATAACAATACCACAGAGGGGCAGGGAGGGGACAATTGGCTGGTTAAGTGATTCAGCAATTACAAACCAAGAGTCATTTTCTAATCCAGGGATATTAATCCTGATTTATCCTGGCATTATTTAGATCAGAATATGGTCCTAATACACATTTTAGTCTTCTCTGTTCTTTTAGCTCTCTCAGCATGGTTTCCCCTTCTTGTCACAACCCAAAGGCAATCTTTCAGTTAACTTCCCTCTGAGCCCTCAGTTCTCTGTGTAAAAATGAATCATTGTCAGAACACAAAGTACAGTTAGAAAGGCTCATATAATTAGATACTAAAAGGATATATTGTAAGGGAGAAGGGGTTAAACCCAAGAAAATTCCACTGTGTAAATAACAGAGGAGGAATTATTTAGGCTAGTCCCAAAGAACAGAAGAGCTAGTATCAAGAAGGAAAAGCTAATTTACTTATTTGAATTTATTTAAATTATTTTGTAATATAATACAGGCTGAATGTTAGGAATGTTTTTTTGATCTACCAGATTGTGGTATTATTATTATTATTATTATTATTATTAATGTTCTGTATTAATATAGCCCTATTCACATTCTTTTCATAGGTTGTGTAACTCTTATCAACTGCCACCAAATTTTGCAGGCAGTGTAGAGCAGTTCTTAGTTGAAGACTCTGGATTTGCATTTGGTATACATGAAAATTGAATTTGCCCCATTGTCCCTTTCCACAGCAATAAACAAAGAGAAGTTATTTGTCCAGAAGCCTTGGTAAGACTTTTGTGGAACAAAATACAAGAGAGTAGCTCAGCATTTTTTTTCTTTCTTTGAAAATGTGTTTATCGTGTCCCTGGGCTAGACCAGAATGACAGGATTTTGTATATATGATAAATTCTCAAAAGATAGAAGAATTATTTTTCCCCACCAAAAATACTTCCTTGTTCTGTCACTTTCAAAGTTGCATTTACAGATTTGAAACTGACAAGCTCTCTAAACCAGAAGCCAGTGCTTAGAAATTTGAAGAAGCCTCTCTTTAGGACATTCTCAAGGCAGATATATTACGGGGAGAAAATTTTATATGAAATACAATATTAATCCCAACTCTGAGGCTCTGTCATCACTCAAGGGCCTCATTGTCAACTGGTATATCCCAGATAAATTGAAGAGTGCTATGTAACAATCTGAGTAACCAAGTCAATAAAAAAAGAAAGGATGAAAAGCAAGGGGAATAAGGCTAAGACTGAATGCACTTTTTAACATCTGATGAAATCATACTTTAGTTCACTTGAAATGCTTTGTACTTACAATAATCACTACATTTTTCAGTGGTTGCAGATTTCAAAATTATATCATTATTATATTTAGACAATTCATGGTCTAGAAGAGCTTCAGGCTTTGTTCATTCCAGAAACAGGACTGTGAGATAGATACTGTGGCTGTTCACTTACATCTATCACTGTAATACTGTCATCACATCTTCTTTTATTTTGCAATCCATACAACCCCATATGCTTTCAACAGACGACCTCCTTCATTCTGTAGACCCAGAGAAGCAGTGAGTCAGAGTGAAACTCTTCATATCTATCTCAAGCAGTCCCCATCACTATAATATTTGAGTACTTCACAATTTTTAATGAATGTACCCTCACAACATGTCCACCTAGTAAGGCAGAATTATTAACCACTTTGAACTTAGAGGAAGTTGACATAGTGAGCAAATGACTTGTCCCAACTTACACAGGGACTCTGCGGCAGAGAAGGGAATTGGAATTAGGTCTCATTTTATCTTGCTCCCAATGGAACAATAAGTATTTCCAAGTGGCTAAATGTAAACATATGAATCTAAGAACAAAGAATATAGGTTGAACTTACAGGATAGAGGACTCTTCTGGGACATGGGGACTCTGAAAAAGATTTGGGAATTGTGGTGGACAATCAGGTGAACATGATCTTGCAGTGTGATGCGGTTGCCAAAGGAGCTAATGCAATCCTGGATGGATTAAACTGGGAAATCTCAACTAGTGGTAGAACAGTAATTTTGTATTTATTGTATTTATTAATGTGTATATGTTTTGTATTTATGTGACCACCGCTGGAATGCTGAGTTCAGTTCTGTTGCCAACAATTCAGAATGGATGTAGATAAATTGGAGAGGGTTCAGAAAAGAGCCACAAGAAAGATTACAAAATATGCCTCACAGTAATAAGATCAAAGAGCTCAGGCTGTTTAGCTTAACAAAGCAAAGGCTGACAGCTGGCTTCATAACATTCTTAATATCTCTAAATGGGGAAGAACTATTTAATAATGGTCTCTTCAATCTAGCAGAGAAAGGAATTACATAATCCTATGGCTGGAAGTTCAAGCTACACAAATTCAATGTGAAAATAAAGTGTAAATTTTTATCAGTGAGTAGTTAGCCATTAGAACAATTTACCAAAGGTCTTGGTGGATTCTCCATCACTGACAATTTTTAAATCATGATTGGATGTTTTTCTAAAAGTTGTTCTATTAATTGTTTTGGGTAAGATCTATGGTCTCAATTATACAGCAAGTCAGTCTAGATGATTGCAATGGTCCCTTCTGGCTTTTGGAATCTAGGGCTATGTCCACACTGGCAAGTTAGGTCGACATAAAGCGGCTTAAGTCGACCTAACTTAATCCCTGTCCACACTAGGTTTTCATTAGGTCGACTAAAGGGGCTTCCTTAAAGGGAAAGGAGACCCGCTCCTATCAACTGCTGATCCTGCTCTCCAGGGGTATCATAGAATCATAGAACCTTTTTGGGCAAGGGGCCACATTTAATTTTCCACCCCCTCCCTACCCCCACCACCACCAGCCCGCAGAGGCCTTCCCAGGCCCTGCCAGGTCTCTGACTCACCTGGGCCCCTCCCCCGCCTGCTCCCCAACCCCCAATGGCCCCTTCCCTGCCAGCCCACCCGCCGGCTCCCCGACACCCCCAACCCCTTCCCCGCCCACCCGCTGGCTCCCCAACATCCCCGGCTCCTTCCCCACCCCCTGCTGGCTCCCAACATCCCCAGCCCCTTCCTCATGCCCCGCTAGCTCCCCAACACCCCAACCCTTCTGCCTTACCTGGCTGGAGCTGCAGGGGTGGCCAGAGTCGCTCCCTGGCCAGCCTGCACCCACCCTGAGCCACGTATCTGAGCATGCTCTGGGTGGGAGATTTGAAAAGTCCCCAGCCTGGCTGCAGCTCCCAGGCATCCGCGGGTCAGATTCCAGCCCCTGGCGGGCCGGAGTCTGGCCCACGGGCTGCGGGTTGGACAAGGCTGCTGACCCCTGCCAGCCCTGCTGCCCAGCTGGGGGCCAGGGTCAGCTGCAGGGGAAAGGAGACCTGCTCCTTTTCCTTGTTGATCCCAGCCCCCAGCTGGGCAGCGGGGCTGGCCAGGGAAAAATAGATGCTGGAACGGTGTATAGGTGCATACTGGCTCTAAAAAAGCCCTTCCTGAATATTATAATTAATACTGAAAAGCCATGATCACTAAATTAAAGAAAGTACCAACTAGTTTCTCACAAGTTCCCATGTTCTTAATTTTAGCATTCTTTTTCTTCAAAACCCCACATTCACCATCCAGCATCCAAAAGTAAACCTTTCGCTAGACATATCACATGTTTATAGGCCAGATCCATTTATTTATTTACCAGAATAAAATGTGTGTTCAAATAAAACAATTTGGTAAATCGTGTTAACACTAATACTGACCATTGTGTCTATTGAAAGAAAGTGATTTAATTTGAGACTGAGAGAAATGTAAGCAAGATAGATATTGATCTCCTTCCAGCCAGAGGAAACATGAGTTAGAATTAAAAAACAAACAAACAAATAAACAAACAAACAAACAAAACTATTTCACTAATGTATTAAGGTGATGCTTGAGAGAGAAAGCTGTCAACTCAGTAGCTGTGTGATTATTGCATATTCCAATTCCAATTTACAGACTTTTAAAAATATTAGTGTAAACGACATGATGCATTGACTCTCTCTAAGCCCATATAAGGCAGCTGACACACTTCCTTAGACTTTTGGGAACTCATTTATAGAGAAGAAAGATCAAAATTACAATTTAGTCTGAAGGAGGAAATTTAATTCTCTTTTTTTTTTTGAAATTTGAAACACTGTTATATTGAAACTAACTGTATGAACAGAGGGAGCTAAATTAACAAATTGACTCCCATGGACCCTTAAGACACAAAGACAGGATTTAACATATACCAGTGATACACAAGCTTGACCAGATTTTAACACTTGATTATATGGTGTTAAATCCTGGTCTCTCCCATTAGCTGTCATTGATGACAATGGGTGCGTCTACACTTGTAAATTAAGTCGACTTAAACTTGCTTAAGTAGACTTAATTTACACTGCATCTACACTACACTTTCCTTAAGTCAACTTAAGCACGCTGCTTAAGTTGACTTAAGGAAAATTAAGTCGACTTTATAAAACCTCCTTTTAAGTCGACTTAAGCCAGTATAGATGTGGAGTAGCTCTAAGTCGACTTAGGACTCTCCAGGACTCCCCCACTGCCCTCCTTGCCAAGGTGGCTGGTACAGGGAGAGCCTGGCATGACCCCCACAGGGCAGGGCAGAGCCCTGCCCACCCTGCCCCTATGCCCTGACAGAGTCCCTGTCCTCCTTTCCCCCATTGTACCCAGGTACAATGGGGCAAAGGCTGAGCCCCTTGGCACGGGGTGCCCCCCTGCCACCATGGACCAGTCCCAGGTCCACCTAGCCCATACAAGTCAACCTAGGCATCCAGTGTGGACGCTCTAGGTCGACTTTGTAGGGTCCCCCCCAAAGTTGACTTAAAATTTAAGTGTAGACATGATAAGTCGACTTAAATTAACAACTGTAGACATAGCCTATGAGATTAAGATTTGGCCCATAACGACAAAGAAAGGAAATTTAGAAACTATCACATAGCATCATGCAATGTATAGACAAAGACACCTCGCTAACTTCTCCATCTGCAAGCATCTGATAAGTGGGATATCTTCCACAGAAGCTCATGTGATAAATAAGTTGTTTAATTTTTAAAAGTGCCACAGGACTCTTTGTTTGTTTTCCTTGGTTGTGTGCTTTCATTATGTCTAGGCATTAGAGAGCATGCAGCCCTGACTTTTTAGGTTCATTAGATCTGAATGTAGGCTGGCCAGAACCTAGGTTGTTAAATTCCACTTATCTTCATTCCTGCTGCAGTTTTCATACTGACTGTGGTATTGTTTATTGTTCTTCCATTCCTCTCCTCAAGTCTTGGGTTACACTATAGGGTTTTTTTTGGTTCTCCCTCCACCCCCCCCCCCCCCAATGATGGGTGAAGTGATTCTTTCTGTATCATTAAGGGATTCCCATTCCTATCTAATATGGAAAGGGTTTGATCCCTCCAAAATATCATCTGGTACAGTGTAGACAGCATCTGGTAGAGCAGTAGTTGTATTCTAACTAGCTAGACATGCATTTGAAGCAAATGTTAGTGCCGTAGGACCTTTTGATTTAAAAAAAAAAGCTGTATAATGTAGCAGTCTCAATCATCCTTTAATTTCAAGATTGACATCCATAATTCTGCTGCCATCCCATATTTATCCCTGGTGTAACCTTACCAATAAAAATGAAATTACATCAGGGATGAATATGTGCTGTTAGTTTTGGTAAACTAAATAAAAAAAAACAAAACAAACTCTACTGATTGGATTCAAATTCACTAACACTGGGGCTTTAAGAAGTCAGCCTTCAAAGCACACCCAATTTCCAGCAGAAATGAGAGAAATATCCCTGCAGATTTTCTTTTGGAGGGGGAATAAGACTCTGACAATTTCCACTGAGCTTTGTTATTAATGTGCCTGCTTACAGTCCCTGCCTGTATTAGGTGCCTGTATTAGGTGCCTCAATAACTGCGTACATCACTGACAAACTATTGACCTGCTGGCTCAGAAAGATTAAAATATTTGTCAGTGTGTTTTATCTCTTACATTTGGCTTTTGAGCTCTGACAAATAGAAGCCAGTTATAATTTTGCATTGGTTCAAATTAAAAAAAAAATAGCAAGTGGATACTCAAGAGATGGGAAATGTCCAGTTGTTGATTATCTGATGGCTGACTTGGTGCTCTTCATGGAGAATGTCTATTCTAGTCTATTCTTTATGCTGTGTTCATCACTGTAGTATCTGAACACCTTCTAATGGAGCATTAAGCATCAGAACAACACAGCTGTCTCTTGTTTGTTCTCTCATCCCCTTCTCGGAGGGAGAAGCATGTGAAGGGGAATATCTTGTTTTGGCAGGCTGCTTTTTGATTGCTTGTTAAGTATTCCCTTTGCTGGGCATTTAAATGAGAGAAGGGCCAGAACAAAGCAATGCACCTTGCAACTGGAAAACAAAGTGGTCAGATCTCTGATCATCCATAAATTCCTTCTTCAGTCTCGCATCACCTCAGAGAAGGTTCAATAACCCATACTGATGACTCTACTCCTACTGTTGAGAATTCTTCTAGGCCAGAGGAGCAAAGCTCTAAGCCAGTCTTTGACCTGGAACTTGTCAATGTCTCATTCTCATTCTTATAGTAGGTACCCAAAGGGCAATTCCTAATTTTTGCTTTAGAACCTTGCAATCTACTGGTAGCCAACCATTTTATTCATTATGGGTCAGACTATGCTCCTGTTGAAGTCAAGGCAAATCTGCCATTGAAGCCAATGGGTGAGGATAAGTTTAGCTCACTAGTACCCGTTAGCAAACGACTCACAAATATATCTTAATTTTTGCACATTTGCTCATTGAATCAGTGTTTTGGGCCTGAGTATCCATGGCAATTCATCTTGTGTCATCACTGAAATCTGTGCAAAGTGGGTCCAAAGCACAATATCATTTCAACTTGGTGGTGTTTTATAGCTATTTTGAACAAGTCCATAAATACCTGTGGTGCCATGATGAAGCAGGCCCCTCCTCTGAATGTACTTCGCCGTGGCAGCTGCTCATAAATTGTTTGCTACTAGGATTCTTTTTGCAATCTGAAACTGTTTGGGTTGATTGCATAGTTCACCGGATATTTTTGCACATGGACAATTATACATTTCAGGAGTTCTTAGTTTCTGGTCTTAAATCTCCCACCAAGCTCTAAGAAGAAGAAGAAGCTGGATTAATCTGCTCAAATGAGGCACATTTTGAATGCATTATTTATACAACAACTTCAGGGAAGAAATTGTTCTCAGACAGTTAAACACTATTTGGCTATGCAGGACACCTCCCATTACCTGCTGAGTTAAGTTGGTATGTTGCAAAATTTAAAATGAAATTTAATTTATTGTGATTAACCATTATATGAAGAGGAAATAGAGCCAGCACTGCAGATTCCATCTCTAGTTTACCCTGCAATTATTGTTTTTTCCCTGTAGAACAGTAATATTTGTACGGCTCCATAGGGTTTTTCCATTTCTTTTTATTGTTTGTGTGCAAGCATGTGAATATTAATATATTTTTCTCCCACTTTCATTTTCTTTCCCATATTCTAGCCTTTACATACTTAAGTACTGGACATGTTTGGCTGTTTAAAAAATAATGAGAAATAAAATAAAATAAATGAAAAAAAAAAA